>VOPJ01003482.1:0-61354 GCA_014673585.1 Semibalanus balanoides
CTCGCCCATACACCTATCAACAAGTCTCAATAGCCCCGTGGCAGCTATCCTCATGTATCAGACCTCACGGCTTCCCTGACCGGTGACCGGCCTGTGACCTGCCCGCGACCTGCCCGTGACCTGCCCGTGATCGTCCCGTGACCTGCCCGTGATTTGCCTGTGACCCTGGCGCGGTCTCCTCCCTAGTCGTGTTGCGTGACCGCGGCCATCGAGAGCATCCCAGGCGTCGATCGCGCACTCATACTGCCCGAGGTGACGTCATTTGGCGGACATAAATCGCACCTACACGGCCGGGCGCATTGTTCAGGGCGGCTAGCGAGGTCAACGATCGTGAGCTCTTACCGGAGAGAGGGGAGAGAGGGCTCTTACCGGAGAGAGGGGAGGCCACGCGGGGCCCGGCGCCGCTCCGTCCTGGGGCTGATACTGAGACAGATTTCTCCACCGCCACTGCCACTGTCACCACCGCCACCACCACCGCCATCGCCATCGCTATCGTCACCGCCGTCACAAGCATCACTGCCATCACTGTCACCAGCGTTACAGCGTCACTAGATAGAGCAGAAGCATCAGAGGCGCTAGTGCTAGCACGGAGCAGTACGGAGCAGCCCTCGGCCTGGCATCGCGGCGGCCCGCCGCCACCCTCCTGCCACAACAACTGCACAGACACAACTGGTCATTCCGACTCCGTCTCCTCATAATGTGTCATAAAATCGCCATTGACTGATAATGCTCGCGAGCTTCCCGTTCATAGGTAGCCGAGGTATAAAGTCCGCTCTCGTCTCGTACACGACCGGTAATAATAGGTCCACATAAAACGCCAAACACCGAATAAATCCCGGCGCCTCCAACGCGCTCATTGGTGAGTGGGGGTGTAAAAAATTTAGTTATGACTCAATATACGTGAGATTGCTTGCACATATGGTATATCTGTCGGAGACAAGGCGTTCCGTGAACAGGTGGTCCCTGGCCGGGGTCGCTGGTGGGCCCGATCGGACCTGATGAACGGCGGTCACAAGGAACGACGGAGTCAGGGGCTGATGATGTCTTGCATGAAAGAAGAGGCGATAAGATACTTAACACATAAGGAAGGTGTTGATTTGCGTCTTTGTGTAGGGGCAGGGGCAGGGGTGCTATTTTCTGAAAATGATTGGGGGAACAATGCTAACTTTATAGGTTATGATTCCATTATTACCATGCAACACCATAGGCCTAATGTTAAAAAAAAAAATCATTGGTGGCCACCCCCAAAATATACAAATCGACACCCATGGGCAGGATAAATATATATTGAGAAAACGATTTTAAGAAACGTAGTGAATTCAACTTTTAGATAAATTGATAGAATCTCAAAAGCAAAAGCAATGTCCTGCATAAATTGTTTGAGTTATGAATGCAACATTTTGATGCTTATTTTCTGCATTTAAGTTTCCCAAGTTATAACACAAATGCATGGTTTTATGTTGCGGAATTGGTGTTTTAACCATGCTAACCGGCGCAAGCAGGCCAAACTCAGTATTTCAGAGAGGTAAAATATTTTCCTCATTTCGCAACAAAAAAATCCTGCTAAATACAAGGTTCCTAAGAGACATTTTGTCCCCCAATTCACACACATTCCTCCATTCGGCGTCACTCTGCCTTCAGTCCCGGCCGGTCCGTGGCAGCCGACCGAAACAGGGTCTGCATAGTGGCTCCCTCACCGGCGCTGCGGCGGCTCAATCCAATTTGCATAGCCGACGAGCGGGGCCGCGGCCGCGGGCGGCGCTCGTTACCAAAGCCGGGTCGGCTGGCCGCTGCGGCGAATCGCGTGCCGACGCGGCGCGGCCGCCCGCCAGCCGCGTTTGTTTGCTGGTGAGTTGTGACGGCCCCGACCGGCCGGCGCGGCGCGGCCCGGACACCGGGCCGCCAGCATGCATCGGTAATGATTCGGCAAGGCGTTGTGTAACATTCATGATAAGGTGGGGATAATTCAGGGCCGATGTCAGGCGCAGACGGCTGGCTCTAAGTCTCGGAGCTTTATTCCGGCGCTGACCCGTAACTTGGGAGATTCGCAGTGCCGTTCTGCGGGGGCTGAGCGGGCGTTTTCGGGCTGCAAAACATAAGAGCGCCCCGGAAATGTTGAATCTGTAAAGTCTGGGTGTTCCTCGACAGAAGTCGCCAAGAGACACGACTTGCGTCCGCGCCCCGAGACAAATGGACTAAAGTCGTGTGGCTTAACGAAGCGACAAGTCTGGCAGAACCTCTGACGAAGACCTCTCTCAATATGTCACGGCTCCGGCTTATGTGACAGCTTTTGCTTACTTTCATAATTTAGTTTCGCTGTGTGTCTTGCGCTGTTACTTATAACCCTTTCCTTCCTGCCATGTCTTCACTTTATTTTCTTCTCGTCTCTCTAGCGCTCTTCTCCTCTTTCCCTTTCATATCCTCTTGCTTTTCTGTATTAATTTGACCCTCTCCTTCCTTTCCTTCCCTATCTCTTCCTCTTTCTTTTTCTCTTCTGATTCGCTTTCTCTTGAGTTGTGTAACCTCATTGTCATCTCTGACCTTTTTTCTTTAAGTTTTTCATGTCTACTGTCGACCAGATGCGTCCCCAAAACACTGGTACAGGTAACATATGATCGTAATTTATATGTAATCTGTAATGTTACGTACCTAAACATAAAATTAAATATTTAAATGGGACGATTTTCGACTATTTTTATATTTTAATCAGCATTTCTGATGCGTTCTGTAAGCTTGGTCCGAACACAGCCGGGAGTTTCCAACAATCGCTGCTTGCCACTGTCGGCTGACTGGTGGCCGCTGATCGCTTACCATTGACCAATGCGCCAATGACCATTGACTGCTACTGACTGTGCTGCTGACTGCTTGACTGCTGACTGCTGACTGCTGACTGCTGACGCTGGACTGCTGACTGCTGACTGCTTGACTGCTGACTGCCTGGACTTGCTGACTGCTGACTGCTGACTGCCTGACTGCTGACTGCTGACGCTGACTGCTGGACTGCTGACTTGGCTGAACCACTGCACTGCTGACCACTGATGCTGCACCACTGACTGCTGACCACTGACTGCTGACCACTGACTGCTGACCACTGACTGCTGATCATTGACCGCTGACCACTGACGCTTGACCCACTGACCGCTGACCCTGGACCGGGCTGGGGGGGGGGGGGGGAAAAAAAAAACCCCCAAAACCCCCAAAAACTGGGGGGGGAAACCCCAACTGACCACTGGACCGGCTGACCACTGACCATCTGACGTCTGACCCACTGACCACTGACCACTGACCGTCTGACACTGACCAGCTGACCGCTGACCACTGAACCACTGACCGCTGACCACTGACCATTGACCGCTGATCATTGATCGCTGAATGCTGACTGCGGACCGCTGAATGCTGACCACTGGCTGCTGGCTGAGGTCAAGTCGAGTGGTGTAGACATAGTTTGATGCTCCATGGGACGTTTTCATTTTTCACCGAATCGAAATCGATGCGCATGTAGATTGTAGGTATTATGTTGACAATCGGATCCCAAGTCTGCTGTTATTGCCCAGGATTGAGGATCAATAACAGATGCGTAAAATGTAAATGCTTTGTCCGATTGACCTTGCATTGACATTTTATCTTGTGTTATGAAAATTGTTGTGGTATGCTTATAACTTGTTCCTATTGTTGTAAAAATGGTTGACCTAAGATGTATAATATGTTTATTTAAGTTGCGCCAATGTATTAATGTTATTTGTAACTTATTGCAACATCAGTTTCGCTGAAGATGGTATGGAGAATATATCGAAACAGGTCCGAATATGATCTTAACAAGAGTAATTTTAATTGTAATTTATATCACCATGAACTCAATTTTGAGTAGAGTGTCTGTAGAAGAAAAGAGACGTATACGAAAGCTAGAGGCCAAAGGGAAAGTTTCAATTACAGCCAATGCTGCGGTAACATTCAATCATATTTGTTTTGATAACAATTTGCTTCCGAACTTCACAAATGAATATGAAAATATTCGGACGAAAATAATGAGACTGGCGATTCGATAGGCCACAGCTTTGCTGAGTAACGATTGGTGGATACATATCTGTTATGAACAATACCATGCAACATCGCATTGCTTCATGCATTGTATCTTGTGTGACAGTCTTTGAGCTACTGCCTTTATCGTATCGAAAGGCTCATTTGGCCCAGTTGTCATGTTTAAATTGCTCCGGTGTTCAGGCGGCGAATGGACCAACGGACCATGAAAAATGACGCATATATTTTTGGATAGCCATCTAGTACCGCATTCCTCATTCCCCTGAAATTTATGGAATGCCTCAGTCTGTGATTGCATGCACCCTGTCCTGCTTTGGCATTGGCTCATTACCGGGTGGACACTTTTCTCTCCGTCTCTTGTTCATGACCGTGCTCAACATAATCTGGCGGACGGCTTCATGTAACACAGCGGGAAACCGATGCCTGTCCTTGAGATAAGCATACAGTCAGCGGGACGACATCATTTATGAGAAGATATTTAACAGTGACTGTTACTGCAATCAGAAATAATATACTCTTACCTTGCAAAATATGCGACAAGAATCGGTGCATAAATTTCGTAGCATTACAAAGTTAGTTTGCGTCGTTGGTGACAAAATTTACGTAAAAAATGACGGTTTGGTCTTATCCTGCATTTTAAAACGTGATTCAACTGTTCTAGAATCCTGTGCAAAACTCACTAGACTCACTGTGTCTCACCAAAACTCTCACCAAAACGCACTAAAACCTATCAAACTGCAAAGTTTTTGTTATTGTCTTCATATTTACCCTAGCTCCTTGAAAGTAATGCATAAACCAACGCAAGGAACCCTCTACCGAACACTTGAAGTCGCCCAATCTTCCTGTTCCGACCGCTGCGCCGCTTCCGATCCGGCGGCGTGGGTCGAACCTGGGCCGCTTGATTTGGGACTGGCGTGACCGGGCCGGGCCCAAATCAAGACATCAGCCGTGGCCAGCGCGGCTGCATACGAGGCCGTTATGCCGCGCGGCCAGGCCAGTCGGCCGCACCGCCGCCGCCCGCGGCCAGCCTCCGTAATTATTTACCGGCCATTCGCAGTCGGGGCCGGCCGGCCGCGCCGCGCCGCCTGACGCTAATTGACGCCGGCCGACGTGAGCTAGGACCTGCTCACTTATGCAAAGAGCATTGTGATCTTTCATAATCGCCGTTCGGCTATGGCCGCCGTGCAGAGCCAACTCGCGCGGGGATGTGTCCACTCATCACTGCGGCCCGGCGCGCCGAGATGGCGGCTGTGCGCGGGGAGGGACAGTCACGCGTCCGGCACTGACGGGGCGCGGGGAATATAGGAGCGAGCGATGCATGGGCGTGCCGTCTTACGTGTGTATTTGTGGCTGAGGAGGATTGCGGGGTTGCAGAATTTACCTTACGAGAACCATGTAGTATCGAGCCAGCTGTGATCTGTGTTGGATGTTACAGCTGGGTGCAGATCTTGATGACGCTGCAGTGTTTGATCTACCCGCTCTGCCTTTGTCAGACCATGTTTTGTCAATCTGCATCAAGCCTTGGCATGGTGTGCATGCTAATTTTGTTTCTATTTTTGTTCAGGTTTTCCAAGCTTATGCAGATCAGCCTGTTTTATCTGAAGCATGTTTATTCATTTTTGCTCTTAATGGTAAAGCAGCATGCTATTCAATCATATTTATCTGCCAGTGTTATATTATTATGCATTTTTATCTGCATTTAGAGCATTACAAAACTTGTATGTTTAATGATATTATACGGGTTTTTACCAGAATATTTGGGGTACATAGTGAAACGTACAAAGGTGGTAGAAGGCCCACGGTAGCCATATTTTTTCTGGAAATTACCTCCTCTGCACGTAAGAACATTTCAAAGTGCGCGGTGATGCCACTGCGTAATTTTTTGCAGTACTTGCTTAGGCAGTGCCAGTCATCTCTCTAATAATAATAATACAGATGCATCACTATCTCCGGTATAATAAGCAATATTATAAACAAATAAACTTGGTTTGTTCTAACGGACAAGTTGCAGTTAACCATTTTTTTCAATGAAATGCCAATAATTTTCATGACATTTTCATGCCCAAATTAATACACGACTCCACCAAATTATCCACGCTGCTAACCAGAGAAAACGAGATAAGAAAGATACGAAATTTAAACTGACAGTGTGTAATTACCGAGTGCCATAAGTTTTGAATTGCACAACCATGTTATCATCCAGAGTAGAACTTGCAGATAATTAACAACTCTTAAATTGATGAGCAACGAAACAAAACGTATGCTTAGCTTGCTTGGTTAGCAGCGTTTTTTTATAATTAATATCACATTCTACAATCGTCATCCAGATGGCACAGAGCGCAAGAATTGTCACGTATGCCATGGTGGTATGCACAGTGCTTCAGTGTACACTCGAAAGGTTCTTTGTCATCTTTGTTGGTCTTTGTTGATCTATTTTTATTAGGATATGTTATTTTAGAATTGCTTCTGAGTTCGTAGCTGCTATTTTGTCTCAGCCGCGCACATCACTGCAGTCTGCACCATCCAATTTGATGCAGATTCTTTGGTAAAAGTGGCGGACAGTAAAGCCGATCTAGTTCTCGTTAACTGATACAAGGCTCGAAAAACACAAGAGTTTTAACGCTGATAATTGATGAAATAATGTACTAAAAGAGTATCAAAGTCCATGTTATATGTCTTAATCGTGTTTAAAGGTCATGTACTGTAAAAGAGTGCCTTTCTTTTCAGGACGGAAACCCGTATAATCCCTTTAAGATATGCTTATGAGTTGCACTAATTTTAAGCCTCATATTGTTGGCTTCGAAATGAAATGAAATACATTTATATAAAAATATGTGTCCCAAAAAAAATATAGCTGTTGTCGCCCCTTGTCGTTGTTGCATTACGTCTTCTTCAGTAAACGCTCCGTTTTATCATTTATTAACAACTAATACTAACAGAAACACACATAGGATTAGATTAAGCTCCTGGTGGTAGGTACAAACGCCAACAAAACTAACGGGTAATTCGCGTCGTGTCATCGCACAACATACTCTCTTGCACGGACTCCGGCCAAAAGGCCGGCTCAACATTAAACACCGATATACGGGGCAGTTACGTATTGTTCTACAGCTCGCCGTTACACCTATGAGAGGATCCCGTATGCTTGCTTACACCCAGGTGGCCTCCGTCGTACACAAAAGGCGCGTCTATTACGTATTTTAGCGACTCGTTTGATCCAGCAAACGCTTACAACCGGCGGTATTACGTATTTCGGTTTCCATTCAGACATTTCTCAAAAGGATCGAAATGAAACGAGACTTGGAAAGGTAACGAAACATTGACGCACATTCACCATTCAGTCAACTACAGGCCCAAAATGACCAGCCGTCTACAAAACTCTACTAGCACGCTCAACTAGTTGGCCGTTTTCTGGAAAGTCTGCGATCCCCACATCCAAGCCACGCATCGCATCACCAATCTAACCCACTTGTACGGAGCCATTGGAACCAAGCCACGGGGAGGCCGACTCTGAGCCCTCTCACACCGGACCTCCAGCCGTCGGACGCCGGACTCCGAACCACCGGACGCCGGACTCTGAAGCACCGGACGCCGGACTCCGAACCCTCAGACGCCGGACCCCAAACCGCCGGACACCGGATCCGTCAGTTCTGTGTCTCTGCGGCGGGCGCCCAGCGCGTATGATTTACCGGCCGCACCCGATGCCCGAGACGACACCGGACCGGCTTTGGACTTGGGGCGAGTCTGGGAGAAATGAATGCCTCAGGCCGCCAGCTGTCGCGCGAGACGCGTAGGGGGACACGCCGCGCTTTTTACATGATTAAAGGGGGCGGGACGCGCGCCAATATCGCGCATGGCTGCCTCTGCCGCCGTTCAGATAGATGGTGGGAGAACTCGGAGACACCGCGACGAGAGACAGAGGCCAGGCGGACCGGGGGCGTACTTGAGTACATATTTGTCGCGAGGCAGACAACGCCGCCGTTCGCGAGTGTTGTCCCTGTTGTCGCGTCCCAACGGCGGCCGGCGGTCCCGGCAGCGCGCTGAAAGCCGTCGGTAAATATGGCCGCGTCGAGTCTGCATCTCGTTACGCCGACACAAAGTCCGATGAAAACACGGCGGCGCGGAGTCGAGGGAGTCGCAGACTGGGAGTCGGGGAGTCACCGGCGGCCGAGTGGCGGGCGGGAGGGCGAGGAGAGGCGAGACGTGTCCCAGGCGGCTCTTTCCGCTCCGCTCCCCTCGACCGGCCCCAGTCGGTCACCCGGAGCCACGGGAGCATTGCGGGAGCCGGCGGGAGCCTCCCGTAACGGGCGCGGAGCCGGCGCGGAGCCGGCGCGGAGCCGGCGCGGAGCCAGCGCGGAGCCTCTGTGCGCCACAGGGGTCCGACGCGGAACCGACGCGGAGCCGAGGAGCGGGTCCGGCGCGGTTTGCCGGATTTCCACTCGCTCCCGCCGCCATTGCGGAAACGTGTTGCACCCAGTAACACAGTGGAACCGTGAAATTACAATCATAAATTCATTGGCCGCCGGCATATTGCTTGGGCAGCCTTAACGCAGGCGAATTTCGTCGCCTGTTTTCCATACTAATGGCGGCTGATGTGCCGGCTGGTGAAGTCGGCAGACCCGCAGGCTGCTAGGTCCGCGCATCCTCCGGCGCTGCATTAGGCCCTAATGGAGGCGTGCTAAATTATTTAGGCCGCGCAGACTGTAATTAGCGAGAGAACGGCGGCGGTGTCGCGCTTCTGAGTGCAGACCTGGACCGGAGACGGGCGATGAACGCCGGTTCAGGAGCGGATGGGTACGTGGTGAGGTGAGATTCGTGGTGAGCGTGGCTGGAAATCTGGTGCAGGTGTCGGATGTGGCGAAATAAATGGAGACACACGACATGAGGCAAATGAGAACTGTGATAACCCTAGATGAGAGGGACATGAGACACTACAGCAGATCGATGCGTGAATCCGCGCCGTACTGTCCCATAGATGCATGGTTCGATCATAAGTGGAGGGAACACTCATTGAGTCATGCAGTCAAGCATTTACACAAAGCACTACCTAATACAAGGGACACTGGTCTACATGATATAGGGGCGTCATTGGATTGCCCCTCACCGCTTAACAAACAAACACTGAGCATTCCAGCTGTTGCACATTCCAGCACCAATCAGTAGTGATTGCCATATCGCACCGTTTCCCATTCAGCATCTTACACCCATCGCCCATAGGACCTCTGTTCCCCTGATGGCACGTTTTACAAGCTTTACAAGCTTTACAGCGAGAGCTTTCCACCTATACGTGGTGGAGCAGGGTAAAGTACAGTACAGTATAGTGCAGTACGATCCAGTACAGTACAGTACAGTACGATCCAGTAGAGCATGGTGCAGTACAGTACACTACAGTAAGGTGCAGTACCTACGGTACAGTAAAGTACGGTATAGTATATCACGGTACTATGCTATATTACACTGTACAGTACGGTACGGTACGGTACGGTACACTAGAGTACAGTACAGTGCAGTACAGTACAGTGCAGTACAGTACAGTGCAGTACAGTACAGTACGTGGTATTATGGAGAGACACGTCTCACGCATGGCACACGGGGGCTGAGGGGGGAGGAGGGGGGAGGAGTTAGGGGTCAGGCAGGCGGCGGGCTAGCGGCAGCGGTGGCGGTGGCGGCGGCGGCGGCGGAGCTGGCCGTCGCTGTGTCGTCGCTGCTCCCGACCTCCGCCGCCTGCTCCTCCGCTTCAGCAGGCTCCATCTTCTCTCCTCCTTGCCGTCCTCCGTCGTCTTGGCCTTGTCGTTAATCTCCCGCACAGCTCGCAAGCTCCTTCTTCAACTTCATACGACGGTTCTGCGCACGGAAGGCAAAGGGTCAGTTTTGCACTAAACAAAGGCAAACTATGGAATGAGTCAAACAGTGGAAAGAGTCTGAGCAACTTTACAGAAAGACAACATAAATAAATTGCATTCATTAGATTGGGTATTGAGTAGAGCTTGCTTAAGTCCAGTTTAATTGAAATAGCGTTGTATATCCAATAGAATTTACAACAGCGTTTTATATTTCAATACAATTTAACCCTCGCTCGGGTAGGGGAATGCCACACATCCCCTCCCTCGGTTTTTCAGGAATAACTTGTGGTAGCTATCAACTGATTGAGATGGAATGTTTCAGTACTTTACTTTTGAACAATTTGAAACATACTCTATTTCAGTTTTTAATTTTCCCCTCATGACCCGTGAACTTTGGCCTGTTTCTTAACGTCATGTCAGGCGCAAATGGTGTCCCGTAGTATCAATCCTTGTAACTTGAGCAGTTTGCGAGTGCTTGTGGTGCAGAAGCATATGCACAGCAGACATGTGCCTGGATCCGGTATCCAGCTGGGATCTGGATCTCTGTGTCCTGTGTCCCGGGATCCACATGAGACACCAGATGCAGGTACTCAATAAGCCGAAGGATCCACACAGATATCAGATCCTAATATATTTTATGGATAATGATCCACTGGGATCCAAGATCTTCATGCATTTTATACAGAGGGATCCACTGGGATCCCGGATCCAGCTTTCAGATCCAGGCACAAGTCTGATGCACAGGTGTTTTCAGGTGACAGTTGTGGTTTCCACTGAGATTGTGACTTCGATTGACCTTTTTCAGAGGCCAACCGAGTTCACTGAACACCAATGAACTCAGATTACTTTTTTGGCTTCTGGCAGTTTCTGGTACATTTTGTGACGCTGATTTTAAATATGGGATCCATTTTACATAATGTTATGTTCTCCTGGGATCATGTGCTTTCACAGATAAACCGAGATTACCGAACTCAGATGACCTGACATGTCCTTCTTGGGATTTGGCAGTTTATAGGACATTTTGTGATTCCGATTTCATGATTGGTACCAATTTATAATTATTACATATTTATTTACGACTTTAGCTCGATTAGTATTCACTTTTACACATTGACGATTCGATGACATGAAGGTAATTGACATGACCACAGAGGTCACATAATGACCCAGCACCTTACACTCGGATATCACCGGCTTCCTATCGCCACAAGCAACACCCTCGTTTTGTTTTAATTGAAACTGTAGCTCAATTTGAGGCAAAACGCCAGGTGGTTCGTACCAACCCTCCCCCTACCAGGTCACGAAGGTGTTATGCCCTAGCCGGACGAGGGTTAAATAGCGTTTTACATCCAATAAAACTTAAATAGCGTTTTATGTCTAATAAAATGTAAATAGTGTTTTATATAAAATTGAAGTGCTTTGATAGTGAAATGTCTCGTTTACGTACCTGGAACCAGATTTTGATTTGCCTTTCGGTCAGGTTGAGCAGGTGCGCGATCTCTATCCGTCGCCGGCGGGTCAGGTAGTGATTGTAGTGGAACTCCTTCTCGAGCTCCAGCGTCTGGAAGCGGCTGTACGTCTGTCGGCCGCGGCGCCGAGGGCACCCGCTGGGCCCTGAAAAAGGAGCACCACCCGGTCAGTCACTCTGTCTCCAAGTGGCCCGGTTATGTCACCAATGTCAGCAGTATTTCGTTCACGGCGGGGTTGGTCGAGGACACTGTCCCCAGTCCTGCACGCTGCAGTCGCCAAACGGCTTTCAAGCACCGTTTAGCAGCGTTTAAGCAGCGTCTAGTGGATTTAGTATGGTCGGTAAGAGCTAATTTATGCGTGCTGACACGTCATTTGGTGTACTTTTACACAGATAGCGGCAAAACGTCAGGGAGGAAGAAACCAGACCACAAGCCTGCGATTTACACAGTGGAACGGATGTTGTGCAAGACAGAAAGTGCTATTGATGGAAGCTCTTACAAAACACCAGTGTGCTTCATGTAAATAAGGCTATTCAGAAAAAAGTGTTCAGATCGGCATATTTATAAAATGGCGTCAATACAAATTGCATATTGTCTTGCCTAATATTCTTTTACGTTTTTTGGTGTACCTACACTTTTTCAAACAAATCACCAAAATATTAAGAAACAAGCTGGCAAAAGACTTCAGCCCCGCGTTTTGTTTTAGCTTCTTATGTTACCGACCAAAATATTCCGCACCCTCAAGACCCAAAAACTGCAACACATCCCGTAACTCTTCTGGATTCAAATTCATCCGGCGGCAATATCGGCGCGGCGTCCCCGCGGCGCGATGTCTGTGTGAATGAGCCGGTAATGAGCGCGGCTGCGCCGAGATCGTGCCGCGACGCGCCGCCGCCTGACCGATATTACCCCACCTCCCACCGTAACTCAGCCGCCGCAGCTCCACAAACACCTCCTCCATCGACGCCGCCGCCGGCTGGCTCGATTAAGTAACAACAATAAACAACCAACCTCGCCGCTTGTCCGAATGTTTTGCAACAGAGCGGCGCGAGGCCGCCCGCCCGCCCGCCACTCAGCTCCGGCGCGGAGGATCTCCGGGCCCCGCCCGCCGGGAGGAGCGCCCTCCGCGTGTGATTGACGCACCTACTGGGCCGACATTCACATCGTGTAAATAACGCGGGTGTCGGCCTACCGTTCTGGCTGGGTCGATAGCCGCTCGGCGGGCTGCCGCGTCCATTTAAATCAAACACCCGCCGGCGTCCGCCGCCGACCGTAACTCATTCGGGCCAGAGGCGCCGGCGCCGGCCGCAGGCTCCAATCAACTATATATGTGTGTAATACAGCGCTCTGTAGGCGACGCAGAGACGCTTTGCTAAATAAGGCCCGGCCAGAAGGGTTATGACTGATAATGGAATGGCTGGAGCGACGCGGCGCCGAGCCGACTCGCGAATTACAAGAGCGTGTCAATGCGCGGAAGATTGCGAGCCGTGCCGGCCGGCCGGCGGCCCACTTGAGCGCGGCGCTCCAGCGGCGGGCCGTCAGTCCAGAGAGCGCCGGAAACGCCGCGCTCTCTCCTCCTTAGCTCCGCTGCTCTGCCCGCCATTGTCGTCAGGCGGTCATACATTACCGCGGACGGACCGGGGAAGGGGGAGGGAGGGGCGCAGAGGGAGGGGGCTGCCTGTCGGCTCCGCCGTCGGCTTTGTCTCGGCTCAGAGAGTTCTGCTTCGTCATCACTCGTCCCGGCCAGAAAATGTTGGGTATTTCTACTCTTTTTGTGAAATTAAATTTCCAATGTGCTGTATAAGGATTATTTTTAAACACGTAGTATGACCAGTATGACTTTTCAAGTAAGCATTTTTACGCGATGTTCCATTTTGCGTCGCTCTCTAATCGATGAGCTCCAGCCAAATCCTGCAGAAAATTATATTTATGTTACTTCATTCTTTCTTTCAGCCCACACTCTTCCATCCTTCAGCTCCGGCTGCCGTTTAGGCTCTCTCCGTCCGCCATGACTTGCAGGGGATGTGGCATGGATGTGTATAAATTATTGATAAACCCTCTCGGCGTCAGGGACGTCCCCTCGTGTGTCATCCTCCTCGGACGTCGACGTCGCGTCCTCCGCCGGCCGCCAGCCGTTGCAACACCAATGCTCCGGAATGGAAACGCTCTCCTTGATTTACGACATGAATGGATGGGTTAATCACGTGCCTGCGCTTCTCGTTGATGAAAACTGCGGCGCCGGAGGGCTCCGTGAAATTGGCAGTATCGAAGGCGGTAGCGGCGGAGACTGTGGAGCCTTGTAGGCTGCTGCGGTGGCGGCGGCCGCCAGCCATCACAATCCTGCGCCAGAGCTAAGATGAGCGCGGTTTCCTTCGTCGATAATTGGGTGGATGGGTCCAGTCGGCCGGTCGGCAGGCCATTGAAGTGGCCGCTCAGGGGATGCAGTGGTTGCCAGAGATGTGCAATGTGCATTGTGCACTGCTGCTGAGTGCAGCGCCTGGACCGCAAATTATGGTGATGATCCGTAGTTAGTCCAATTAGACAGGCAGAAGGGGAACAAATGGGTATCTAGGATGGCGTCGGCTGGATTCAGCTTAATGCAGTGTATGCATGTGGCGAATTGGTGCAGTCAATTTGATCAGAGATTAGAGATGTAATGAGAAATTTGCGATGCAGTGTCGCTTTAAATTTTGAGAAATGTGTGTTCAATATTACCTGTCTGCTGGCTGCTTGTTACGTACGAGCATTTGCATCTAACGTACAGTGTGCATCGAACACACAAGAGCTTGGTCTGCAATAATTGGATTGCATTTTTATAAATCTTGTAAAAAATCATCCAAGCATAAAACAGGTTTTGAAATCTATAGCAGGCCCCTGGTAGCTGTTCAACATTTAGGATGGCACAAATTCAAGTTGATGTCAATAAACGTCTGCGGAGGTTTTGCGTTTGCTTAACTCTAATCGTTTACACTTGTATCAGGATTTCTGGTATGTAGCATAGCACGATTAAGCCAGGATATGTTTGTGACAGGCTTGTAATGTATTCGAAAAATCATCCGAGCACGCGACGGCCGGTANGAGAGAGAGAGAGAGAGAGAGAGAGAGAGAGAGATGTGTTTCTAGTGTGGCGAATTACGGTTGGTTGACGCTATATGTGGCGCTGCATTTGTAGTTCATGACTGGATAGCGGATAATGCTGGCTCTAGTCAGACAAGTCAACATCGCTAGATGCTATGTTATTTAGATTTTTGATACTTAATGTTACGTTAGTATTAGGTACTGCTATTTAAAGCAAAACTAAGCGATGCAAATATTGAATTATAATATCATCCATTTGTGATGCATACTCATGATTCAACTTACTGTTACACAATGATAGGGCCTATTTTAACATGTTACATGAGAAAATTTGTTCCCTACAGTACATTGAAAATCTCCCCCCCCCCGTGGACGCAAAAATCCCTCGCAGTCGACGGAAATACAAATGCGTTGAACTATCCCTTGTTAAGTCAAGGGAAGAATCTTTCGCGCTGACGACCCCCTGTCTTTTGTTTTTGTTTTTGTTTTTTTCTGCTAACGAAACGAAGTAAACTTTTTACCTTAACACTATAAGCTCTAAGCCTAGATCCGCCAGTGGAAATCCCCCTCCCCAGAGCAATTTCCTTAGAGAAAGCCTTGAACAATAATGTCAATGTTTTACCAAAATGCAGCAGCCTCTTACATATTTAAAACGCTCTGTGCTGTTATGAGCTCTCTCAGTGACTTGAATAGCACTCTTCTGTGATGTATTTGTAGAAAGACACACACATTGAAACTGATTTGGTATTGTTGTCGCTCCTTTCCCGCGCCGTGCCGGTGCTGGGCGCCACCTTTGCCGTACGGGGAAGGGGTGTTTAGACCCTTTTCAAACTCGAACCCTTAAGAGCTTAGAAAGATGGAGAAAAAAAAATCGTTCGAAATTGCTCGACATTGACATTCGAAGATATCTCAGTTTTTTAGCTGATGTCAATATTGAGGACACACGATGTCATTGAAGGTCATTTTTTTCAGTTTTAGGACTTTAATTAGAAAGTCCTTAAAGGGAATAGTTCACCTTGAAAAAAAAAAAGAGGAAAAAGCTCGAAATGATGAAGAGAAGCAAGAAAATTAATATCATATTACTAGTAAGCAAAGAAACCTATATTTACCGGAAAGGCAAATTAAATGTAACACTAGTTGGTGAGAATTCATAAATTTATCCTTAAGGTAATTGCGAAATCAGACTGGCTGAGAGCACGAAAACGTTCAATCGATTTAGTGAGGGATTCGTGTCGTATACATGGTCCGGGTAACTTGCCCAAGTACTTGTTAAAATGCCGGAAAATACAACGCTTTGAAAACCATCACCAGTACTGCTTTAAGTAGGTATTCCGCCCACTATTATATTTCACTGTGAAATTGTAGTGTCCGCCATCGATCGCATCCACCGTCCGTGCTTTCTGGGGCGTCCGAGTCGTCTGGATTATGTGTCACGAAGGCTCATGCACGCCGGCACGGTCTCACGTCACTGGCGTACCGGGCTCGCCGGTCGGCTCCTATCACTCAGCGGGCGGCTGCGCCGGCGGCGGGCCAATCAAACAGCGGCAACCGGCGCATTACTGGTACGAGGCGGGGTTCGGTGAGTGGGAAGGGGAACAGATCAACAACCGAGCCTGGAACTGTCAGGCCAGCGCTGAACGCAAAACGCATTACGCTACAGAAACGTGTTATAAAATGTTTTATAGAATATTTAAACATCAAAATCACTATGCATAGCATACCTGACAAATTCAATTCTTTGCAATACAAATAATAGGTACTGAAAAGTATGGTTTTGCCCAGCACTTACCACTTTCCCCCAAGTCTTACGTCCATCTGTGCGTCATAATCATACGTTCAACGTCAGCCAAAAGCAGCCAATCAGGCGATTGGAGTTACCGGGTATACCCGAGGTCCCGAACTTTTAGGACTGAATATTAAATAATCAAGAGGTCTGGAAAATGTGAAAGCGTCACAAGTCATTTCGAGCATGCGCCACAGCTTGGCTATCTCAACTCAAAACCCTATGTTAAAGGTGAACTATTTCCTTTAAGCGTGCTGGGAACTATGCAAGCTAGAAACAGACGAGGAAAAAATAATCGAGAGCTCTTGACAAATTAATTCGACAGGGTATCCTCAAATGTTAGCTCAGGTCCATGGTTAAGGCTCCTGAGCTCATCAAAGGTCAAAAATGTTATTTTTTTCGAAATTATGTTCTTCGCCTCTTCTCACACTTCATACAAAAATAGATACATAATTATATCACCGTCGTGTTTTCACTTCAAGACGTTTGGCAAAATGATATTGTTGACCTGGTAAGGTAAATTTCTTATTTTGATCTCAGGTCAACGTCATTGGTGACCAAAGTAGGTCATGCTTCCTATGGGGCGACGCGATTCAACAAGACAATCCCAGTGGTGTCGTCCTCACATATCTACATTTATTAAATTAAGAGTAACTAGCAAAAAGTGCTGCTTACCTCAGTTGACCTAAGATGACTTTGCAGAGAACACTGGCAGCATTGGAACCGTTTCATCAAGAATAAGCTTAAAGAGGCATTATTCTGAAAAAGCTGGCCTGATCCAATGTCTATTCACTGAATAGAATGGATTTATATAGTTTGTAATTCACATATAATGGGGAGATCAGAAAATTTATCTGACCTTGGGTTAATGATACCAAAAAATCGATATAGACGAATTGTAGGTACTTGTGACTTTATCAAATCCTGCAAGTTAAAAAAGTCGGACAAAGACTGTAGATGTGGTACGACCGCAAACGTTTTTGAAAGTGGGGTCACGTGACCTGGTTTGGTGACCTGACTTGAGATGACTCGAGGTTAAGAATTAAGAAAATGTGGGTAACTGATGCCCAAACGGCTGCGCCAAAAACAGCAGGGCTGCGGCAGCCGTTTCTCCCGCTATCCTTGAAAACCCTTAGGGGGTGTCTAAACACTTCCTCCGGCGCGGGGCGGTTTAAGTTGTTCCAAATATTCAGAAGCTGACTAAATATCTCCTTACCAACCTCTCCTCTTCTAATCTCTTAAGTAAATCTTCTCATTGTATTGTATTATAGCTTAGAGACAATTTTCTCATCCTAATAGTATGTAAGATGCATCTATTTTGTATACGAGCTCCACGTGAAATAACCTTCTCCACTTCATTCTCAAACATCACACATGTTCCGCTGCTGCCTTTGTGTCAGACGGTTCAATTTTTCCCAGCACATTTTACAGAGCACTCCTGCACCGACACAAGGCGCACCAAGTTTAAAGTTCACTCAGGGAGATTAAACGCCGTGCGCTGTCATCTCAGGGAGATGAAACGCCGCAAAGTGTCATCTCCGTTGATAAGCGATTCTCATAAACGGCGTAATCAGACAAGACGCGGAAGTGCTGTGTTTGTTCGGTAACGACAAACAAGGAAGTGCTGTGTTTGTTCGGTAACGACAAACAAGCCGAGCGGCTGCCGACGACGGCCAGCCACACTGAATCTCTCTGAGTCGACAGCGGCGGTCACAGCGGCGGTCACAGCGGCGGTCACAGCGCACCTCAGCGGAGGATCCAGAACGGGAGTTTGTGGGGGGAAATCCAAAAAGTCTCACGCAATTCTGAAAACTTATCGGATTTCGCTTGCTTATGCATTGGTAGCTGATTTAAAGGAAAATGCTGATTTAAAGGTCTCTGTAAAAGCTGTTTAGATTTCCTTCTGTATCATGAAATGTGTAATTTTTTGCCAACTTCGGACGGTTTGGGGGTGGCAATTGCCCATTTTGCCCAACCGTAGAGCTACCAGTCGCGCACCTCACTCACAGTCAATTACAGCAGAGCTCACAAAGCTCACAGACACTCCCTAGTCAATTACAGCAGAGCTCACAAAGCTCACAGACACTCCTTAGTCAATTACAGCAGAGCTCACAAAGCTCACAGGCAAACTAGGTCTCGCAGAGTTCACCGCCGTCAACGACTATCGATCGAAAACGGAATTTACTTCCGTGGTTATTGTAACAACGGTGTAGCTCACTGTAGCTCACTGTAGCTCACTGTAGCTCACTGTAGCTCACTGTAGCTCACTGTAGCTGAAATCGACCGTCAATTCACTGGTATTGTATAATTCAAACTGTCGGCTTTACCAGATCAGTGTTGAATGCTGCTCGGCTTCCGCAAACGGTGCAGAATAATTAGGATTGCTAAGAAGCATAATAAGTACTAAATGACCTTTTAAATACACAGGACTGAAACGAATATATCGGCTTATCGAGGTTAATTCCTGGCATTTGAAACCAGTTATGTCTAGTGCCTACCAACCTTTGGTTACGGGTTTAATTGGAGATGACGGTTGACCCAATGATTTTAAACTCAAACCAGCCGACCTTCAAGCATTACTCAGACTGAAACTCCTTTCCTGGCGACATGTCCAACAGTGCTTCTCACACAACAAACGCTCCACCCTGATATTACACCGTACCTGAAGCCGACTTCTGCATGCATAGGACACGTTTTTCTGCGCCACTGTAGTGCGGCAATGTGACATATCTCGCCCGAGCCGTGTGATAGCATGTGTCGCCGGTAATGGGTAGCCGTGAGATGGCATGTGTCGCCGGTAATGGGTAGCCGTGTGATGGCATGTGTCGCCGGTAATGTGTAGCCGTGTGATGGCATGTGTCGCCAGGTAATGGGTAGCCGTGTGGTAGCATGTGTCGCCGTAATGTGTAGCGTTGATGAGCTGTGTCGCCGGTATGTGTAGCCGTTTGATGGCATGTGTCGCCGGTAATGTGTAGCCGTGTGATGGCATGTGTCGCCGGTAATGTGTAGCGGTGTGATGGCATGTGTCGCCGGTAATGGGTAGCCGTGAGATGGCATGTGTCGCCGGTAAGCCGTGTGATAGCATGTGTCGCCGGGTAATGGGTAGCCGTGTGATAGCATGTGTCGCCGGTAATGGGTAGCATGTGTCGCCGGTAATAGGTAGCATGTGTCGCCGGATAATGGGTGGTGGCCTGTGGACACGACGTCCGAACTTCGCCGCAAGCGTGACACAGCATATTACGACTACGTTATAATTTAGTCCGAGTATTCCGCTGAGATGAAATTCCGACAATGGAACATGTGCTAAGCAGAGGTTGTTGACAAACAGCGTGACCACCCCACATCTTGGTCAGATGATCGCCACATTGCCTGGTCACGGTGGAACGTGATGCCCAATGTATGCGCCCTTAAAGGGACTGTCCCACCTTACATTATATTTGAGTTGAGATAGACATTTTCTTTACCGTTGCTAGGCATTGAAATTATGTATTAGTATTAAGGTTAAAACAACCACCGAGGTCAATCACAAGGAATTGAGTTTGGTTTTGAAGGTCTGTAACATCCCCCAGGTTCCCCGATGCATTTGAACCGCATGAGCGATGACGTCGTCACTATTTACTAAATTGTTGATGATAGTCGACTTGTTTTACATTTGGCATACATTAGCCGTGCATTATGGCAGCACAAGGTACGTTGAAGGTTTTTTCTCATTCCCGAAATTTCCTTCAAATGACGTCTGTCAGCCCTCCTAATATTAAAAACTTAACTTTTTTTAAATTGAAGCACTGTTTGTGAAGGAACAATGTCATAAATCGTGTTCGGCCAATTACTAATATTTAACACCACATGCGGCGTACATTTTAGAACTTTTGAGAAGGTGGGACAGTCCCTTTAACGTGCCGGGACAAGTTCGACTTGGCCATTGACATCACCTGGCATTGAACGCAGTCGCAGCCACCTGTCGCAGTTCCTCCCTGAGCTGGGTGCAAATAGCAAGCGCCGAATGGCAAATAGCAAGAGACGAAGGGCAAATAGCAAGCGACGAATGTCAAATAGCAAGCGACGAAGGGCAAATAACAAGCGCCGAAGGGCAAATAGCAAGCGACGAAGGGCAAATAGCAAGCGATAAAGGGCAAATAGCAAGCGCCGAAGAGCAAATAGCAAGCGACGAAGGGCAAATAGCAAGCGCCGAAGGGCAAATAGCAAGCGCCGAAGGGCAAATAGCAAGCGACGAAGGGCAAATAGCAAGCGACGAAGCGATCCGAACCCGGTGTGTCCGACCTGTCGCCGTTTGTAGCATAGCGCTCCGCCGACTGAGCTACGGGGTCGGATATTGAGCAAAAGTGGCAATTACCTTCCAGCAAACAAGCTACAGAAAAGCTCCCCAGCGACGTGGGATCAGGCGAAAAGGTCCAGTGGCTGCTGCGGCCCGGACTACGGGGCGGAAAACAGCGCGCACACACAGCGAGACCAGTAAAGGCCAATGCAGCTTTCAGCACAGGAGAAAACAGCACAGTGAGAAGACGGATACAGCACAGGAGGAATCACTGAAGACGGATTCCGCATCGGGAGATCAAGTAAGGCGTAGAAAGCATCGGGGGACAACGTAACAGCGGACGCAACATAGTAAGCTCTAGTGAAGGCGAGTAAAGCTCAAGAAGATCACGGAAAGGCGGATACAGCATATGCAGACCAAGCAAAGGCGGAGAAAACAGGAGAGACAGACCAGCTCAGCTACGTCGCACACCTTTTGAACTTTCCATCTGAAAGCGAGGGTAAATAGAGCACGCGCCAGGACGCTGGCATTGCGAACGGCGCAGAACACGGCAGTGTGACATCTGGAACTAGAGTCTAGACGTACGTGAATAACTAACTGGTCAGCACCAGCTGGATGTCAGCGTCTAATTAATGACCTTAAGTTTCGTATGTTTAATGGAACAGTTTCACTGTGGACGCAGATGCAAGCAGTGTATGTGACTAAGATAAAGCCTATGGAGGGTTTCTGAACAATTCGTGGTGGGATGGGGAATCCTTGTATATGCTTCTGTTGTTTCTCCAAGTGTTGGTTGGACTGCCAGACAATTAACACAGGACCGGCGGAGTTTGCCAACATTAATGGGTTCAAGGATAAGTCACGTGCAATTACTATCCAGGATGTTAAGTTTACTGGTGGTGTAATAAAACACAATTGAAATTTGCCTGACCATTGCGGCAAATTTGGAGTCTTCACAACATAAGAGCCGATACTCATAAATCAGTCACTCAAGCTGCTCGTTTTCATCAGTAAAATCATCTTCCTATCTCAAGCGCAGTTACTCGATACCAGAAAAGGTCGGTTTTGCTAATGTTGCAAGCTCTGGGAGTCTTGTCTGGAGCGTAACTGATGTGGTGCCAGAATGAGCTGCGTGCCATTGATGACGTCAGAACCATCGATCGTGGCTCGGGTGTTCTCTCCGGGCCACCATCGATGGCACAGCTGGGCAGCAAACTTTGGCCGCCTCATTCTCGACTGATGGCAAGTTTGAAGGATTGCGCCGGATGCTGCTGTGACAGAAGTAATTATAGCCAGGAAGATGCCGTCGTTGGCGTGGCGATGAGAGATTGAACGCGAAGGAAGTGTGTGGTGAATTTCAACTCGATCGGACAAATAGTGCTCGAGATACAAAAAGGGGTGCGCACGTGCCAACGTGCAGATGCACCCAACCCTGACTTTTGGGAAAGTGGCGGCTGAGAGGTCCTTAACCACGCACCAAATTTGAACGCAATCGGCTCAGCCGTTCCTAAAATATAGAATATGGGTGTAACTGTACACGGGCACACGTGCAGAGCTACCCCACCCATGACTAGTGGGAAACTGGCGGCTGAGAGGTCCCTTACCACACACCACCAAACTGCATGAACAGCATTCACTAAATCAGCTTCAGAGAATTCGCATTACCGAGAAACCCCTGGCCCTCTCCTCTCAGCTTCATGTTAATTCTACTCTCGGCGTGCTCGGTCTACACGTCAGGACGCTGATCTGGCGCTCCCGTGAGCGAGGACTAATGCCGGGGAGCGGCGCCTTCTTTTTAACGTTGTAGAGCAGTACAGCAGGCCTCCGCCAGAGGTTGTGTTCTGCCACTACCCTACCCCTGACTTATGGAAAGGCGGCGGCTGAGAGGTCTCTAACCACACACTTAAATCGAACACAATCGGCTCAGCCATTTCTAAGACATACAATAGTGGTGTGCACGTGCGCACGTACAGAGGCATCCCACCCCTGATAAGTTGGAAAGTGGCGGCTGAGGGGTCCCTAATCACACACCAAATTTGCACACAATCTGCCCAGTTTTTTGCGTTTTTGCAAGAAAATACTTTTCAGCACCACTTACGACGCACGCACCACGCCAACCCACATGAGTCGGCACTGGTCTCAAACTCTCAGACAGGGTAGGTCAGATACTCAACAAAGAAGCCCGCTTGTCAATCGGACGTGCGGTTGCAGATATATGAGTTTCTCAAAACCTTCGCAACGGGCCCCTCATATTTATATTTTTCCAAATACCACGGAAGGACGAGTGAGCGCTTTAAACTCGCTCGTGATAACCAGTAAAGGCGCCGCAGCTAGCAATAAAGAAGCGAGCGCAAAGGACAGGTGAATTTCAACTCCATTAGGCAAGTAGTTTCTGAGATACCAATAAGGGTGCGCACGTGCGCACCGTTATTTGTATCCATTTCCCATTCCTGACTGGTGGAAAAGTGGTGGCAGAGAGGTCTCTAACCGCGCACCAAATTTGAACACAATCAGCTCAGCCGTTCCTAAGATATAGAAAAGGTGTGTGCACGTGCACACGTGCTCTGTGCAGTCATCCCACTCCTGAATAGTGGGAAAGTAGCGGCTGAAATGTTCCTAACCACACGCCAAATTTGCACACAAACGTCCCAGCCGTTGCGGATTTTTTTGCGATAAAACATTTGTCAACAACCCTCACGCGCCACGCGCCACGCGCGCACATGAGTCACCCACATGAGTCGCCACTGGTCGGAAATGTACAGGGTAGGTTGGATGGGGCGGCTCATCAAAGAAGACCGCTTGTCAATCGGAAGCGCGGTTGCAGAAATATTAGCTTCTCAAAAGCGTCACCGCGGGCCCGTATCGGGCCGCGCATAATCAATTTTTCCTTTCATTAACCACGGAAAGACGAGCGAGCGCTTTGGCGCTCGCTCGTAATAAACTGAACAGTGTCAATGCAATACAAAACCTATAAGGCGGCGCAATGCCCGCAGTGGCGCAATTTCACGTGCACTGCACGTCACAATTTCATGTCACATTCCACTATACTGCCTCGCACCGACAAATCACGCGCCGCCTCCATGCTGGTGAGGCTGTGCGCTGAGCACCACTGGCCCGTGCAGGTGTATATTAGCAGCGGCTTCTATCTGAACGCCGCCGACCTACGCACCAGCGACACCGCTGCTGTCATGATTAACGACGAAGCCGGCGCAGCCAATTAGGGCTTCCTTGACATTTATGACACACTAGAGACGAAAATGGCGCCCCTATCGGACAAGCACGGGTGCTGCTGGTAATCTTCAGGTCGGTAACAAAATTGAGTTGATAAATTTTAGCGTCTTGAAATGAAAAGAGGTGATGTGCGACGAATGGTGAGAGGAGAATAAAAAGGAAATAAAAAGGTGAAGTACTATGAGATTAAAAAAATAAAACCGCGAGGAAGAACAAGAAACGACAACCAACTCGACTCCCTCTTTACCGCACCCACCAACTTCTCAAACACACCCACCACCCTATGNCACCCTCTCTAACGCACCCACCACCCTCTCTAACACACTAGTTACCCTCTCTCCGTCCTTTCTCCTCTCTTTCCTTTACCTCCTATTGATTGTGACTGTGGAGCTGGTCGCGGAGGCGGCGGCGGTCCCGAAACTCGACCGGCGCTGCTGTCTGCCGCTTCAGTTGAGGTGTTGACACGTCCTCCGCCCCGCCCAGCCCGAGTTGACCCATCTAACGCCTGAGGCTACCCGGGACGACAGCCGCCAGCCAGCCAGCCGGCGCGGCGGCGGCGGCGGCGTCTGTTGCTACGAGCTGGGACCAAGTTCGACCGGCAATCGGGCAGCAGTGTCAGGGCTAGGCTGGGGGACAATCGAGTTAGTCATTCTGCTGGTGGAAGGGAGGACTCGGTGATTCTGCGTGGGTTAAATATGTTAGGACGTCCTTGACTGGGGTCTCAGCCGAACGCTGTTGTTTGGGGGAGGGGGGATAACGCTACATGGCTATATTGCGAACCAATTACCGCAGCGAGACGCACATGGCAGCAATTGGAAGACGACATCTCTCAGTGAGACGCATCCTAGTCACACTCGAAAGTTTTGAATTGAGGTCACATGGCAGGTCAAGGGCAGGTGAAAGGTGAAAGTCGAGGTATTGAGTGCATTGGCCATGCATTGCATCCAAAGCCTTCGATTGCGACCAATATCAACCAAAATTATATGAAAGGTATAATTCACATCACGCATGAACTAAAGTGTGATTGTTGGTAAAGATCACGGTCAAGGTCATGTCACAAAAGGTGATGCGCAAAAGATCTACGTAAGTCATGCGACCCATGCTTTATTGGCTATTTTACACGTATAATTCGATAGTGATAGCCATGTTATCACCTGACCACATTTAGGTGAAGTAAGTGTTTAGCTCAACTCAAGGTGAGGCCACATAGGGTCAAGATTCAAAATTGACCAGCATAAATAAAAAACATGTTTCTGGACCTTTTTTTCCTTTGAAATGCAGTGGTCATCATTGTGTTCGTTGCTGGTCACCAAAACCCTAAAAACAAAAACAAAACAAAACATGAGTTACTCATGCTTTAGAGGCCATAAGTCAGTCCAAAATGACGATATTTTTGAAAAAATTATGTTTTTGAGTTGCCCATATGTGATTATCTAATGCATATTTCGGCTGTTAATATCTCTGAAAACTGAAAATTTTGAGGCATTTTCTAATTAAATTAATTTAGGCATTTAATACAGTTGTTGTTATTTTTAGCTCTTGGGGTCCCATCCAAAGTTTTACAAATCCGAGATGTAGTTTTGTACCAGTTGTCATTGGCTTTCTTTTGACTTTGTAATTTACCTTTTCTCAAAATATGGTCTTTGTTATTTGTACGCTCAGTTAACAAACATTAAGCAGATTTTGTCCTCAAACACGTGTGAAGTGACGTCAATATATTGACTTTTTCAAATATTTTGTATCGATGAAAATCCTTTTTTGCATATGAGATGTCATATCTATGTGGCAGAACGTTCTCAAATTTGCGTATTGATAGGTATTTGTTTTTTTGCTATTGCGAAAATTAGTCTTGTCTCCCCCCCCCCCCATCCCGTCAATTGCGGGTTAAGGCGACGAGTGGATCAATAAGCGTCGGTGCGGAAACTTGGGAAGCAAATCTGGGAGAATGTTAGGTTATCACGCTGATTGGATTTATAGGAGGATAGGTTAGAGCTTCTGAAGCCTATGTATGTATGTACGGGGAGATGAAGAGCTGTCATGTCACCGAAGCTTTCACTGTAGTGGTCAAACTGACCCATCCATAACATCTGCATTAATTGATGTTTTAATGTGGGCGAGGATGGATGACATTGTTAGAATTAATATTATGGATGGAAAAATGATCGTAACCATGTCAAAATATTTATATTTTAATAAAAATAGTCCAGAAATATAAAGCAAACAAATATTAAGGCCAAAAAAAAATGTTTGCTTATATATTCTGGACTCATTTTTATTAAAATATAAATATTTGACATGGTTACGATCATTTTTCCATCCATAATATTAATTGATGTTGTTTAATTAACTGATTCTAGCTGATTCTCCCCGCCCTAAACCGAACGTTGCATCAGCCGGTGGCAGGAGGAAGAGTGAGCCAAACAAACACTGATATTGGTTTGACAGGGCTTACATATATTGATCTTCTCTGATTACAGCCAGCTGGACCAGCTGGCCGGGCTCTCCAGTGGTTAGCAGTGGCTATTTGAGTACAGTTGTCACGTAGCCTGTCCTTAGCTGCGTTTTGTTGATGCAGTCCTTAGCGGGCCGCGACTGCATCAACACGACCGCACTCGGACGGAACCTGTATTCCACTGCCGGCCGCTCGACCTGACCCCAGGTCACGTGGTGCGCCCGTGCCGGCGCCAAACACAAACAAACCACGCCGCACGCCGGCACAGGCACAGCCTGACAACAGTGGTGTATCTTGGGCTATTTATTTATATAAGTTGTATTGACTCCCACTCAACTACTTGTCATTGTTGATGACCTTGTTGGGCTTATGGAGTGTGAAATACTTTACTTGTGCCGTAGTTGAGAGAACAGCCTACCTGTGTTTGAAGCAAGAACGTGAATAAAGCAGCTGCCATTGCCGCTGTTACGTGGAAATTCAACCCTCGGAAGTGCAGGGGATTTTAAACCCCTCGGTTTTTCTGGAATAATTCACGAATTTATCCATCGAATGTGATGAGGTACGCTGCTTTTGAACAAATTGGCACATGCTATTATTTGTCTACTTCCACCCCCCACGACCCGTGACATATGATCTGTTTCTCAAGGTCATGTTAGGCGCAACAGGCGTTACGTTGTATCAATGCTTGTAACTTGTGCAGCTTTCGAGTGTTCGTTGTTCAGGATCATCTGCCGCAGGTGCTACCAGGTGACATTTATGGCTTCAGCTCAGATCGTGATCTCGGTTGACCTTTTCAGAGGTAAGCAGAGGTCACTGATCATTAATGACAGTGACCCTGAAACAGTCCTATATGTGCGGAGAGGGTCAGCTGATGTTTAATAAAATATAATGCCCTTTGATGACTTTTCGGCCTCTCGCAGTTTAAAGGAATTTTGGGTGACGCTGAATTCAAACTTCGCATTTCTTTGGCGTTATGTTATGTTTTAATGGGCTCACACCCTTTCACAGGTCAACCAGGATCACTGACCTCAGATGAACCGAGATGACCTTTTTTAAACCTGGTAGTTTCTAGGATATTTGGTAATGCTGATGTCAAATTTAGAAGCTATTTTGCATAATGATATGCACATTCACGGGTCTAGCTCGATTAAATTAAAATTCAACGCGTTTACGAGTTGGATGATATCCGGGTCATTTCCATGACCTCAGAGCTCACCTATTGACCAAAGACTTTAAAATCGTGTATCAACGACTTCCTTTCGTCACAAACAACACGTTTATTCTCTTATCGAAGCTCTAGCTCAATTAGCGGCGAAACTTCGGGGTCATGCAACCCCCTCCCCTGCTTGGTCCCGTGCGTGTCGTACGTTGCACTGTAACTGGCGGGTTTTAAGCCTAGGTATCAGCCAACTGAGCCTTTGGAACATATCAGTGACAGTAAACCACGCCGGCCAGTATTTTCTCGGCTATTTTGGCCACACACTTACCACATCTCGTCAATTTGTACAGCGGCTCGTCTGCGCAAAAACAGCTGCTGATGTCGTGCGGCCAGAGACAGTTTTGTGTTTCTTGTATTTATGGCGTGGCTCAGCTACCGTTCTGGCGAGAAGCCAGTTAGTGGCGAGAGGCCAGTAATCCAGTCTCCTCCCCTGGCTAGTCAATTCCGAAAATCTATCAAATGATTCCAGGCGATTGGCTTTCAGATGGTGCAATTTGTGTGTATTTATCAGGGATTGGCAATGTCTTGCTTTTCAGAATTTCCTTCGAGTGTTTTGGGAATTATGCATGCCCAGGATGAATAAGGATGAGATGGCTCCATTGCAACAATTAGTGGTTGAAGATAATGTTGTTCTCGTCTCACCATAGCTTGAAGCAATACAGTAGCACCAAATTTACCCTCGCCCGGGTAGGGTATCACTATATCACTATCACTGTATCACAGCGTGTCCGGGTAGGGGGGGTCGGTACGACCCCCCCCCCCTCCTTCCACCTTGGCGTTTATAAAAACCCCTAATTAAGCTAGAGCTTCGATTAAAAAAGAGCGTGCTGCTTGTGACGAGAGGAAGCCGTTGAACGCCAGACTTTAAGGTACTGGGTCAATAGATGACCTCTGAGGTCATAACCCAAATGTCATCAAATCGTAAATGTGTGAATATTGAATACTGATAGAGCCAAAATGATGAAGGAACATCTTGGTATGCTTAACTTATGGCAAATTTGAAATAAACGTAAAAAAT
The DNA here is from genome assembly GCA_014673585.1 of Semibalanus balanoides. Lineage (NCBI taxonomy): Eukaryota > Metazoa > Arthropoda > Thecostraca > Balanomorpha > Balanidae > Semibalanus > Semibalanus balanoides. The sequence continues at coordinate 28,405 of VOPJ01003482.1, forward strand.
GATATACAAACTGTAAAATTTCAAAAAGATCATACCATATCATCTGAGGTGAGTGACCTCGGTTCACCTGTAGACACACCTGACCCCAGGGGAACATATAATTATGTAAAACGGGTCTTAGGTTTAAAATCAGCGTCACAAACTTCCCAAGAAATGACCAGAAGCAAAAAAAGTAATCTGAGTTCATCGGAGGTCAGTGCCCGCGGTTGACCTCAGAAAAGGACAGTTGAGGTCACAATCTCAGCGGAAGCCACAACTGTCACCTGGAAACACCTTTGCATATCCTCCTGAACAAACAAAAAAATCGGAAACTGCACATGTATAAACAATGATCGAAACTACAGAACGGCAGTTGCGCCTGACATGACCCTTAGAAACAGGTCATAGGCCACGGGTTATGAAAGTCGGAAGCTCGAAATTTTCAGAGTATGTGTAAAGTTGTTCAAAAGTAGGGAACTGAAAGTTATATCGCGATCGGCTGGTAACAACGTGAGCTACTTAGGAAAAACCGAGGGGGATGGCATCCGCCCCCCCCCCTACCCGGGTGAGGGTTAATCAACCATTGCTAGTAACAAATGGACACTTAATGGTTCGGCTTCGTCTCTCTAAAACGATTCCGAGGTTAATATGAACCATCACTTATCGCCAACAATCAACATGTTACTAGAATGGTCTCTAGTGCTGGTAGTGATGTACGATGTAGTAGTTAGTATGTACCGTAATGTGCTGGTCAGTCCATTTCAATTGACAGTGTTGGTTGCTGTGCTATTCACTCTTTCACATGCACAAACATGGTCGATTAATGCCGGCAGTTCGAAAATGTGTCGCAAGTGAAATGGGGTTATGGAACTTCGATTTCTCATTAAGGTCAGCCTAAGCATTTCTAGCTTTCGCAATGTGCTTTGTTAAAGGTTTGATGTCCATAAAATGCAGCTAAACACTTCTTAAACAGTCGGACTGCTCTCATTTTCTCTTTCCCTGCATTTGAGCTGCATCCAACATAGAGGATATCATCATTAATTTGTCTTATTGCAGACCCACTAGGATTAGTATTTAACATTTAGCATCATTGTAACTTGTTTTTGAGCCTTTCATAAAAAAGCGTTCCATTGTTGAAGGTGTTATAAAATAAATAAATAAAACACTCGGGTGTTTTCCGATGTTTTGCGGTGTTGTGCGGTGTTTTCCGGTGATTTCCGATGTTTTCCGGTGATTTCCGATGTTTTCCGGTGATTTCCGATGTTTTCCGGTGAATTCCGATGTTTTCCAGTCTCGTATTGTACAGGAGAGTATTCTTTTCTACTTTGTCGCAGGCTGAAGCCATATCAGTGTAAGTGTATTAGTATTACGTTGAATGAATTAATCAGCTTTAATGCCTCATGCAACAGTTTTATGAATTCTGGCGCGCTGTGAAAGCATTAATTTCAGCATAGAATGTTAACTTTAATGATGGCGATAGCACAAATCCTCCATTTATCCGACCACACGCATGAACAGAAAAGTAAAAGATCATATCAGACAAGCGAAGGTATGATATCAGGCAGAAAGAGCGCCTCTAACATGTTACCTTGTGGGCAGCTTGACCCTCCAGTGTTTAAAAGTGGCCCACCAGTCATGCGATGGCCATCCAGTTACATTGTACAGAAACTACTATAAAATGAGTGTTTGAGTAGCTTCTTAGTTGCACCTTGTCTTTGTTGAAGCGACAGTGTTGAAAAACAATTGTAAATACTTTATATTTAAAGATGGTTTTCGCTTTTCAAAATGTTAGGTTTATGTTTTAATGTTTTAATACCTACAAAACGGCAATCTTGTATTTTTGGAAGAAAAAAATGTCCAAAAAGCTTTTTAAAAAATGTGGAGAAAATGGTCACAAAACTAACATTTTCAAATATAATCCAAAACCAGAATATTAGATTGAGAACTACATATGAACAAAATCAAAACAATTACTTTATTTTTGATTTACTTATGGTTCCCTGAATATGGTAAAGCATGACGTCATATATTGCAATTACATTATTTTGGCTTTGTTTGACAAGATGCAGACAAACAAATGTCAGCACTGTATTTCTGAGATAAAAGTGATCTATTAATATGCGTTTTTGTTTATATTAACCAATGTCACATTTTGACATTATGTGGCCTGAATTTGACGTGAGCTTCCCATTAACTTCACTTAAATGAGTTCAGATGGTAAAATGAGTTAAATGAGTTCACTATTGGATTTAACGTATAAAGCAGACAATCAAACATGTGACCAATGACTTTCGAAAATCGTTTGTGGAAAGTGACTTCTTGAAACCTGACCTTGATTGAGATCTTTGCCAAAAATATAATTTTAGCTCATGCGGGATGTGTATTTTCCGTTGGGAGCACTTTAGATGACCATGGGCGCAATCAAAAGCTCTGGATCGAAAGCATGTTTCATAAACTCAAATGTCTCACTTATTATCTTTGACCCGACTTTGACCTAATATGTGTCCCCAATTCCAAAAAATTGAGTGTGCTTTGGATGCCTCTCAAATATAGTTTTTGAAAGCCGCCTTGCGGGTCTCGCTGCAATAATTAATTCCAAAGAAAACAAGGGAAATCACTTGCCCCCCCCCCCCCTCCCGGTCAACAGTGTTCAGGTAAGAACCCGGGGGCATTCCATGACAGATCGACCAAAGCAATCTCGAAATAACACCCTACATCTTATATTTAAATTCAAATGTATCTTAGGGGTTATCTGAGCCATGGATCTAAGCTGTGAAATTTGCAGCCTCGTCCATCAAACGGTTTGTGAGTTATAGCCTCAGGCATTATTCGATTTTGGTCGAACCTTTCATTTTCAGCGGAAGATATCGCCTATCTAATTTATAGGAGTCATATAAATCTATTATCATAAGAATCATAATAAACCACAGATTGATATCCTATACCATTTTTGAGAATACCAAAATTTTGAAATTTTTCACGTGATTTTAAGTAAAACTACGTTTTGTATAATGTGACCACTAAGTCTGTCTCCAATATTTTTACTATCGAAGGCTTATAAATTTGAGTCAATGCAGGCAAGAGAAACGTCATAATTTTGAGTGGCCACATTACACAAAACGTGATTTTATTTCAAATCGCGTCTAAAAATGTCAAACATTGTGAATTTTACAAATGTAATATCACATAAACTATGATTTATGATGATTCTTATGATATTTGGGTTTTAATGACTTCTTTAATCTATATGGAAGATATCGCCCGCTGAAAATTGAAGGTTTGAACAAAATCGAATAATACCTAAGGCTATAACTCGAAAACCATTTGACGGATGGGGCTGAAAATTTCACAGCGTGAATGAACGGCCCAGGCAACCCCCATAACGCAGTTAAATCGAAATCTGAGATGAAGGGTGTAATGGCTTGGTCGAACTGTCATGGAATGCCCCCCCCCCCTCCCCAGGTCAAGCGCGGGTTCCAAAATTGCCTCCCCAAACCCCGTTCTGGATCCGCCAGTGTCACTCAGCCTGTATATTGGTGTGCATAGTGGGAACTCCTCGCTGCATTAAGTAGCTCTAGGTTAAGCACGAACTTTACCGAAGGATGACGTTATGATATTTACGAGCGAGCCTTGCTCGACTTTCCGTGATATATGGGAAAAATCGGATTATGAGCGGCCCGGCCCGGCCCATGGCGACGCCTTTGAGAAGCTTATATCTCTGCAGCTGCAAGTCTGATTGACAAGCGGACTTCTTTGCTGAGTATAGCCCCATCCACCCAAATCTGTTTAGACCAGAGGCGACTCATATGTGTGACTACCACTGCGCGTGGCGTGTGCCGCGTGAGGGGTATTGAAAAGTGTTTTCTTCCAAAAACTCCGCAACGCCTGGGCTGATTGTTTTCGAATTCGGTGTGTGGTTAGGGACCTCTTGGCCACCGCTTTCCCATAAGTCAGGGGTGCGGTTCATCTGCACGTGCGCACGTGCGCACGTGCACACTACTATTATATATCAGGAACGACTGAGCCGATTGGTTCAAACTTGGTGTGTAGTTTGAGACTCCTCAGCAGCCGCCTATCCACAAGTCAGGGGTGGAGTGGCTCTGCACGTACGCACGTGCACACCCCTTTAATTTATCTCAGGAACGACTGAACCGATTGTGTTCCAATTTTGCGTGTGGCTAGGGACCTCTCAGCCGCCACTTCCCCACAAGTCAGAGGTGGTTGCCTCTGCAAGTCTTTTCAATTTCAGAAGCTACTTGCCCGATCGAGTTAAAATTCACCATACATTTCCTTCGCGCTCGCTCGTTCGTCACCAACTACGGTGACATACTGGTAGTAAATACAGCACTTATCGGCCGTTCTACAGATTCAGTCGCTCTTATTATATAGTGAAATGCACCTGAGGCGAAAATATTTGTATAAGTGGAAAGTTTAAGATGTATCTAATATGATTTATCTTCATACTGCCAGATGCTATACAAACAAGCAGTGTTTATTCTGTTGCGCGGAGAGGCACTGCTCGTCTTTATAGACGATCAATGACATGTTGACGAATACCTCTTTATCACTAACAAAAGGTGTTGCAATATATATCAAAGCTCCGATTTTAATATTTTGTTGAGTAAGTTCTCTTTCAATTTAATGTATATCACCCACTTCATATCATGTCTTCTTGGGGATTCCAGATGAGTCCCCGAACAGGTCAGAAAGGTATTGGAAAAGTTGCAGGGGCCCCTGGACGATGGGAAGGGACCCTGGGCCTTTCAACAGCAAGAATGCAGTCGTCCTAGGAAGAAGAAAAAAGAACACGTCGCTCTGTGGTGCAATTTCGCTACAAATTGTATTATATGGGGGTTAAAAATCGTTCCGCTTTTTGGCACATTTATGTTTAATGACTTATGTTACCTCTTTCCTATACGATTGGGCAAAATAGTTCGCTAACTAAAGCACTTTTTACCGCCCTTTTAAACGCATATAACATTTTTAGAGGCCCGCACCGCACCATACGCAATGCGAGGCATTCATGAGAGAGAATATCCATGGCACGATACTCAAAAATGCTGCTTCGCTCCACGGCGCAATTGATTTAGGAGTTTTCAAGGTCTTGAGCCTAACCAAATATTCGAAGCTGATAAAGCTGATTCCAAATTGGTGATGCTGAATTCAAAGTTGATATGGCAGTTGGCTTACTCCATCTCATAAACGTTGGTGTGGCCCATGCCATACCTGTCATACTGCCCATGCCATACCTGTCATACTGCACATCCCATACCTGTCATACTGCATTCTTCATCCCTGTGACGTGCCTTTTCATGCATTGTGTAATGCCCTTCCAACGCTTGGGAAGGGGTCCCTTTCAACTATCAGGAAGGGGCCTCTTTCGAGGTGCCGCCCCCACTCCTGGACGAAATCCTGACTATGAGTGGCTACGTGCCTGCCCAGCTAACAATTTGTCGTTGTCGCTACGTTGTGACAAGGTTGCAACACAACTACACAACGTCAAGGGCGGATCCAGGGGGGCCAAAGGGGCCATGCCCCCCCCCCCCCCCCAACCACCCAAATCGCAAATTTGACACATGTTCCTGGTTTAGTCGGTAAACTTAAGCAACTTTTTTACCTAGAGAAAGTTTGTTGTAATCGTTAGTTAACATAAGCAAGCCGAAATCCGATGAGTGTTCAGAATTATGCTTATAATTTTGGGATTTGGCCCCCCCAAACTGTCAAAATCCACACTATTCTGGATCCGCCAATGCACAACGTTGTGATAGTGTAATTATTATAGACTCCAGGAACGTTGTCAAACGTTAGCCTTGTAACGCTCACAAAACGTTGAAACAACGTTGCTACAACGTTACTTTTGACAAGCATAGCTAACGTGACTTACGTGGTCGATCAATCTTGGTAAGATGGTGAATATGCTCAATTTAGATAATTGTACCACAATGCGAGCTGTTCTTCCCAGTACTAGGAACCCAAGTTGTGACATCGTAACGATACAACGTTGCTGTAACGTTTAACAGCGACGTTTATACAACTTTCGCCTTGCAACATTCACGACGTTGTCACAACGTTGTTAAAACGTAAAATTCCAACTTGATTTTTCATAACGTTGTTACAAGGGTATCTGTTACCTGGGTGACTGCTGAAAACTCATGGAACCTGACACATTTGCTTTTCTGGTGGAAGGGGTAAAATGAGTAGAAAAAATGTAAGTTTTTGCTAAAAATTAGCGTTTACCGTTATCTAGTGGAATGTAAATGATCTTTGCTAAAAACGAACAACGCATTTTATGATTAACCATGCGACCGAAAAAAAAAACTTCCATTCACTCCTCTTTTGAAATCACTGCAGACTTTCCACATCCAAAGTGACACAACCGTGAAATTTCCTCAGAGGAGGAGGCTCTGCGCAGGAGTACATGCTGAGTGCTTGAGCTCGTGTTATGGCGATACTTAGCAACTACAATGCCGTGAAAGGAACCGTAGTCTAAAAATAACTGCGGTAAAATGCACCACGTTCTCAAGATAGACGACGCTGTTCGGCTGCGCGTCCAGAGTTTCATTACCGGCAATCGGCCCTCATTTGTCTCCAGGCTGACAAACTTTGCCAGAGAAGATATCGCTGATGCATACAGGAATGGAAACACGATTTACGAAAGTGTTTTTGCATTTATTGGTAATAACTCGCCTTGTCTCGTCCCTTATTCTTTCTAGGATGCATCTGGTTCATAACGTGAAACACAAAGGTAAACACTGTGACAGAGGTGAGATGAATATGAAGGGACTGCTGTTGCCATGAGTTGCCCATGCCCAGGTGTCCAACGCTCCAGGTGCTGTCACGAGAGAACAGCTAATAGCTCTTGTCAGAAGAGAGAGAGAGAGATTGCCAGACATTACCAAGAATAACTTGTGAGATGTTACTAGGAAAAGTTTGCCCGCGTTCGCAGAGAGGCAGCGCATTACCAAGGAGAAGGGATATACAGGAGGCGCCACTTCGACGCTTTTGGCGGCCGACGCTTTTGGCATGGCTTATATAGAAGCCAAACAGAAAAGAAAAACGTCGATAGGCTAGATGCTACATGCTATTTGACCAGCTGGAAGCAGATGACCAATGCTGCCAGATGCCAGAAGAGAAAAAGCAAACTGCCATATGACACCAGGCTGTCACGACCCCTCACAGCTCTACACAACTCACCCAGCTCTACACAACTCACTCAGCTCTACACAACTCACCCAGCTCTACACAACTCACTCAAGCTCTACCACTCACGCGCTCAACAACACCTCACCTATCCACTTCTAACAACACTCACTAAGTCAGCTCTACACAACTCACCCAGCTCTACACAACTCACCCAGCTCTACACAACTCACTCAGCTCTACACAATTCACCCAGCTCTACACAACTCACTCAGCTCTACACAACTCACCCAGCTCTACACAACTCACCCAGCTTTACACAACTCACACAGCTCAACACAACTCACTGAGCTCAACACAACTCACTCTGCTCTACAGCTCTCAGCCAGCTCTCAGTCACCAAACTGAGTTGGAAATGGGATCGCCGCGGCGCCGCCGCCCTGGGGTGCGCTTCAAATGGCGTTGACCTACTTTGGCTGCTGTCCGCCGCAGCGTAATGGGTCCTGGGGGGGGGGAGAGTGCAGTGCGCTGTGGACTCGGTGGGGGCTCAGGGGGGGTAGGAGGGGGGATGGGTAGGAGAAGAGTGATGGGGGGACTATGGTTGGACCACGTGTTGGTGGAACTAGAAGGGGGTAGTAGTGGGTGGTAAGTAGCATTCTCGTTGAAAAGGGATTTCAGGCAGTAATACATCGAGTTCCTCCATTAAGATGATCCACATAGTTTATAATTAGGGAAATGCATGAGTGAATTCCTCGACTTAATGTTGTACTTCACAGATCTCATGATTGTGTTAGCTGAGAAACTGAATGTATAAATACCATTAAAGCCGGAGACTAGTGAAGACTAGTGAAGACCTTACATAAGAGTAGGAATGACAGAGCAGAATACCACAAATTACTGAGTACAAACAAACATACAAACAACAACAATCCCATGCAGTTTGTTTGCAAATTTCCGGACCACTGAATGATTGTAATAACCCGAGCAGTTTCGTGATCCACCCTGCGAATAAACACCGCCGTGATCGTGGCCTGCTCGCCTGGTCATTCGACTAGCATCGGTGACATTATTGTGAAACGACGCGACAAAAAACGCTGACGGCGCTGTCCGCTGCCGGCGGATATTGGATTTAACCGGATATTGTGGGCTTCCCGAGCGCGGCTCGATGATAATCTCCTCAGAAATCAATTGTTCGTGCGTCGGTCTGACGGCGGATAGGCTCCGTTCTGATTTATATCAGAGGACTCATCAGAAGATATCAGAGGACTCATCAGAAGATATCAAAGGACTCATCAGAGGATATCAGAGGACTCATCAGAGGATATCAGAGGACTCATCAGAGGATATCAGAGGAATCATCAGAGGATATCAGAGGACTCATCAGAGGATATCAGAGGACTCATCAGAGGATATCAGAGGGATCAGTCAGAGGCTATCAGAGGACTCGTCAAGAGGATATCAGAGGACTCGATCAAGGATCTCAGCGGACCTCATCAGAAGGGACTATCAGAGGGACTGCATCAGAGGATATCAGAGGACTCATCAGAGGATATCAGAGGACTCATCAGAGGATATCAGAGGACTCATCACGGCGCGGCGACGGTCTGAGAATGAGCTCAGTTCTGAGCGGCCTGTGGTTTTGTGGTTTGGTGCTTTGGTGGTTCTGTGGTGTTGTTTGTTGTGTTTCAACCGCCAAGTAATCAAAGTATCAAAGTAATCAAAGTATTTTAAATATAAAATAGAATGTAGAGCAGCTGATTAAATTCACACTGTTATGACATCATTTGAACGTATTGGCTCGCATTTTGTGCACTGCATATTGCAATCAGCGGCAAAATGCACGAAGTCTTGGTGTGAAGCCTCCGCCGAATGCTGCCTCTCAACCACGTCAGGACTCTGCCTGTACCTATGGAAGGACAACAGCTGGGACTGCGAGCCCTTGACAAACTAAGCCAGCTTATTTCTAAACCCTGTATTTCGACCTCGTTTACACAGATCAATGTCAGAAAGCTACTCGGAAAGCCTTTCTTTGCACAATCAACCACCACTCGACACTGCCGTTGAAAACTAATACCATTGTTGATATAACGCAATTAATGATCACTCTCAGGCGAGGGCTTCTGTACAACTCGTCACAGTGTATATATTGACACTGCCACTAGCTGCTTTGATCAGTCAACGCATGTAGAAGCAGTGGTCATTCCAATCAGTGTACGGAGGACGAAAATGGTTAAGGTCTTCTAATATCCAGCTAACTCGGAAATGTCGTTACTTAGTCACCTGATACCAAACACCGATTGATATATTTGTAGCCGATGAAGCCACACTACTGTTTTGTATCCAGTATTACCCCTCCCCCCAATGACTTTGCCCCCGGCCTGCCATGCATTTTATTTCGTTTATGCTAGTACACAATGTGTTTCCTTACACATGTTTTAATATATTTCATTATTGATAATACATGTTGCATCAGAGCACAAAGCTCACATGAGTTAGCACGGAATCGGCGCATGCGCTCCTCGATCAACATCGGCGTCGTGCTCAGTAAGCTTCCTTTTTCTGATTATTTCTCCAGAGAAGTCACTATTTTTGATTCCTTGAAATCTGACTGTTCCCGAATATCTCCAGAGTAGTGATTATTTTGCTTCCTTGAAATCTGATTGTCCCGAATATCTCCAGAGAAGTGACTTTTTTTGCTTCCTTGAAATCTGTCTGTCCCGAATATATCCAGAGTAGTGACTATTTTTGCTTCCTTGAAATCTAATTGTCCCGAATTTCTCCAGAGTTGTAAACATTTTTGCTCCCTTGAAATCTGACTGTCTCGAATTTCTCCAGGATGTTGAAAGTCTGTTTTGCTCCCTTGAAATCTGACTGTCTCGAATTTCTCCAGGATAGTGAATATGTTTGCTCCCTTGGAACCTACCTTTCCCGCCTTCTGTTTCCTCTTCTTGCTCCCTGTCCCGACGCCCAGCTGATTCCAAGAGAATCAGCTGATCAGCCTGCTGCCATGACGGCTTCTTAATGGAGTTAATGGAATTTGACGTCGCGACCAAACTGCACTGCATCCAGTTCCATCGCAAGCCTTTAAAACCCAGCTGGACGTTGTTGTAATATACCAATAGTCACCCCGAGGTTTGGCACGTCAAAAGATCCCATTTAATCATCTATGTTGAGTTCGTAAATGAATCAGCACTAAGAAACACCTTTGTCAGGTGGCATATTCTATTAAGGAGTCTAAGCGATCATTTTGATCAAAAATATATATGCTTTCTCGTTTTTACTATAGAATATTCTCACTCAACATATCGAATACTTGTTGCCACGCTACAAGGTGAGCAATACGTCGATCACTGGTAAGTTGCAAGATCGCCAAGTTTACAGCATGCAATTCAGTATCATAACACATGTTCGAAATTTGGGATCGCGTCTTCGTACTCACAATGATAAGAACAACCGAATTACGAATGCCTCTGATGTCCCGTCACTACACATTCAGCTCACAATCGAATCGATGTGAGATTCCCCACTTCCCGCCGAGTCCGTGTTTCCCACCAAAATCAAAACCTGTGCAGAAAACCGATGTTTTAGGATGAATAAGGAAACTGATTGATAAGAAATAGATATTGAATAACTACATGTTGGTCTGTGATACATTTGGCAGAAATCTGACCAGTGCGAAGCCTGCCATCTACCGCCCGTAATCAATCCCCAGTGGGGGCGGTAATCGTGTTAACGTGTCAGTCACCACCCCCCCCCCCCCTCCTCCTAGACCAACATCAATAATGCATGCCCGGACGGGGTAGGGGGCCAGTGGACGGACCATGCGGGTAACGAGAGCGATACACGCGGTGAAAGGGCGGCATGGTGCGCTCCACAGCCACTATGGCGGGTCGGGGCAGGCAAAGTGGTTATATTGGCTTCAGTAAACACAATATATCACAATATATCACGATTCAATAAGCATTGCATGCTGGTTACTATGACTTGCATGGCGTAGCCGTGAGCTATTTTGAGGATGAATGTTCTCGAGGTATGGTGTTGAAGCAGTCACGGAACATGCCGAAAGGGCTGGTTTCCAGCGACGTCGCAATTCATTGACAAGTAGGACAGTTTTACGGAACTGCAGAGTCGACGGATTACTTTTCCTTTGTATGCATCAAACATTCTCCGTTTACTCCTGTTTCTCAAACATAACAATAGCTAATCAGAAAAACACAAGGACGATTTTCTGAAGATTTGCGAAAAACAAACAAAAACGGAAGTTGCCAACCAATGATGCAATGTATCGGAGCGGGTGACTGTGCTGTTCCGCAGTACAGCCAGGACAAGCGGTACAGCCTACCTGACAGGCCGTCTGTTGGCAGGCCAGGCTCTACAGCCATGACAAGCGGTACAGTCTACCTGACAGGCCGTCTGTTGGCAGGCCAGGCTCTCCTGAGTACAGCCTACCTGACAGGCCGTCTGTCGGCAGGCCAGGCCCTACAGCCAGGACAAGCGGTACAGCCTACCTGACAGGCCGTCTGTTGGCAGGCCTACAGCCAGGACAAGCGGTACAGCCTACCTGACAGGCCGTCTGTCGGCAGGCCAGGCTCTCCTGAGTACAGCCTACCTGACAGGCCGTCTGTTGGCGGCCAGGCTCTCCTGAGTACAGCCCTACCTGAACAGGCCGGTCTGTTGGCAGGCCAGGCTCTCCTTGAGTACAGCCCTACCTGACAGGCCGTCTGTTGGCAGGGCCAGGCTCTCCTGAGTACAGCCTACCTGACAGGCCGTCGTTGGCCAGTGCCAGGGCCTCTCCTGAGTACAGTCTACCTGACAGGCCGTTCTGTTGGCAGGCCAGGCTCTCCTGAGTACCAGCCTACCTGACAGGCCGTCTGTCGGCAGGCCACGTCTCCTGAGTACAGTCTACCTGACAGGCCGTCTGTTTGCGCAGCCAGGCTCTCCTAGTACAGCCTAACCCGACAGCCGTCTGTTGAGGCAGCCAGGGCTCTCCTGAGTACAGGTCTAGCCTGACAGGCCGTTGTGGCAGCAGGCCAGGCTCTCCTGAGTACAGCCTACCTGACGGGCCGTCTGTCGGCAGGCCAGGCTTCTCCTGAGGTACAAGCCTACCTGACAGGCCGTCTGTCGGCAGGGCCAGGCTCTCCTTGAGTACAGCCTTACCTGACAGGCCGTCTGTTGCAGGCCAGGCTCTCCTGAGTAACAGCCTCCTGACAGGCCGTCTGTTGGCAGCCAGGCCTCTTCCTGAGTTACGCCTACCTGACAGGCGTCTGTTGGGCAGGCCAGGCTCTCCTGAGTACAAGCCTACCTGACAGGTCTGTTGGCAGGCCAGGTCTCTCCTGAGTACAGCCTACCTGACAGGCCGTCAGTTGGCAGGCCAGGCTCTCCTGAGTACAGCCTAAACACTGACAGGCCCGTCTGTTGCAGGCCAGGCTCTCCTGAGTAAGCCTACCTGACAGGCCGTCTGTTGCAGGCCAGGCTCTCCTGAGTACAGCCTACCTGACAGGCCGTCTGTCGGCAGGCCAGGCTCTCCCGATCACTTCACGAAGGACTGGACGGACAGCCTGAGTCGGGCGGGTACCAAAGAAGGACTCTCAGTTTGTGCTGATCAAATGACTTATGTATGGCTGAATGAAGTATCCCTCATCTCTCAAATCAAAACATTTCAACATATTGTTGATTACCAATTGTTACACTTTCCAAAAAAAAAGTATCTAAATTTCGTGTGAGCCAGCACATTTCGCTTTTAGACTGTATCAACTTACATATGAAAAAGTAAAAAGGAACCAGTGACAATGCCTTATACTGATCCATTTATGACGATAAACAAGATGATCAGAATCACGATTCATCTGAGCCATACACTCGACACAATAATTTTAAGAAGACGAAAAATGCAGTTATGTTTGTTTTTCAGTTATGTTTTGATTATGTTTGTTCGGCCGCGTGCAGATCTCTATCACTATAAACCAACACGACAACGTGTAATGCATTACGGTTGCTATGTGAATGGCGCTACTGGCTTTGCTTACCCAGAAACTAGCCTTGCCAGTACAAAAAGAGGCACAAAAACTTCATGCAAGAAGCATCGTGGGAGAGGGAACTGAAATCATATTATCCGCATAGGATTTGTATAACAAGCGTTCCCATGAGATGGCAACAATCCTTGACAGAATACAAATGAATCCAAGATCGATGCAGCCATTAAGTGTTACTACCTGAAGCAAAATAACCTCGCATTGGAGGAAAATAATACGACGAAGAACTATAAGAAGCACAAAATATCGTTTTCGCAAGTCCCTATCATCCCGTAAATGACCTTGCGTAAAATGATCAGACCTTGCTTGCCTCGCCTCCGCCAAGAAGAAGCCAACTTCTGAATCAGGGACTCAGCGCTGCGGCTCATCCATAGCACTATTCATCCTCGCGGCGCACAGCTGCCGTTTCGGAGACCGCCTTTAGGGGGACCGCGCACAGCTGCCGTTTAGTGGCAGAGAGAAGCCGCCATTTGCCGCATTCACCCCTATTCATCGCACATTTCCTTTATCGTCGCGCCAGCTGGCGTCACGCCATAGAGAAAGTGTGATTTAGCTGAACACTCGAGTTTCCGGGAAGGCTATGTTTGCGCAGTAGGTGGAGCTGCTTGCGACAAGGGGCTGGATTAGCAATGGATGTTCCGCGCGGCGGTGTAGTAGTTTGCTTCAATTTCGATGCCCAGCTGGTCGCCAGTTCAGCTCGCAGACCAGATGTCAGCCCGCAAAGTAGGCGCATCATTTCGATGAGCTGCGGTATTAAATTAAGCCCAGTCCGGTTAGGATGAGCTGAGTTAAGTTCAGTCCACATCAGCTTCGTCCAATACAGTCAAGTTCAATATTATCCGATTCAATTAAATCGAATCCAGATCTCTCCAGTACCTTCCAGTCTAACCCACTCGGTTCCATTGGAGTCCATTCCAGCCTTGGCCAGGAGGCAGCCGGTACAGTGTAATCCTATTAGGAGCCTGGTCAGCACTGGACATTTATCTCGGCCCGAGCAGCACCCTCCAGGGAGATATGCGTCGGCTGCAGGGTCTCTCGACATGCATGTCCCGTCTCCAACCCCACCCGAACCCCATCCTGACCCTCCCCACGCGAACCCAATCCCGACCCTCACCACGCGAACCACATCCTGACCCGCTTCCAACTGCTCATAGTCATCAGCGAACCGGGAGCTAACCGGGAGCTATCCGGGAGCTAACTAGGAGCTAACCTTGAGCTACCTGAGATAACCTTGAGCTAAACGTAAGCTAACTGTGAAATAAATATGAAATAGCCTGGAAGCTACTGGGAGCTGATAGGGAGCTAACCGTGAACTAGCCATGAGCTAACGAGGGGGGGGGGATGAAGCTAACCCGTGAAAATATTTTCTCTAGAGAGGTGCCTCAAAGGAATTAATATCGGTTTCGTCCCGCCCCGGGTTTAGTTCAGTGGGAGAGCGCTTGGTCTTCTGACCTATATCCGGTAGTGGCCAGCCCGGGGTTCGAGCCCGCTTCGGCACTTGCTATTTGTCCTGTACTGGGATGGCCTGCGTCCGGTGGCAGCGGTCGCACTGAAGTCAGGTTGAAGTCAGTAGCGGGCGGACGGTGTCCAGGCTATGTCGGGCACGTACAACTTTTGTCTCTAAATTCTGCCGGGCCCAACAGGGAATTGCGTGATTGGGTGTTTGAGGTCAGGACCAGCGCCAACAAGCTCTGCTTAGCTGCTCTGACCTCGGAAAGTCCGTCCATTCAAAACATTCGGACTAAGTTTATAAAAAGAAAAAATCGTATACATGTGACGCCTGACTGGAGTATTCAGTACAGTAAATAAAATTTGTTTTTGACCAAAAATATAAAAATACAGACCAAAGTAAAAATACGCATCAGGTTTCGTGCCTTTTTTCATTTGAAACCCGATTTAAAACAATCTTCTCTTTGCAAAAGTGGCTAGAATTACATTTCAGCATCATAAAATTACATTTCAGCATCATTTTCGGTCGATGTCAGTCGCTTTCGAAGGCCATGACCCTGATGACCCCTGGCTCCTCCGCCACTGCCTACCACATCACCCCGCAGAGACCACATAATTCAATGGCTCATCGCTGTTTACCCCCCTGGTTATGACCCCCCTTCGTTTGGACCCCCGTGAACCCTTCCCCCCCCCCTGCTTTACCCCCTGTGACACTCTCCGGGTGGTGCAATCGATAGCCAGTTACCAGCTAGCCATATATTTCGCTCGACATTTCCATACATTGGTATGCGGCCAGAGGCGTGTAGCAACATTGGCTGTGACACTGCCACCGGCGCGGCCAAATCCCTCGCTGGACGGCGAAAATGCCTCGGAGAGAACGGGTGGGTGGTGTTGGGATTAGAGTGAGGCTGTGGTCAGAAAGGTGGGACAGAGGCTGCTGGTGACCTTTGACGGTGGCTGAGGTCAAGGTCCCTGGAGGCCAAGGTCACTGCTCTCGGACATTGGCGGCAGTGGTATGACGGTGTCTGTGACTGGTAACAGGCAGTGGTATGACGGTGTCTGTGACTGGTAACAGGCAGTGGTATGACGGTGTCTGTGACTGGTAACAGTGAGGTTGGCCTTGCCCTTCGATCAGAAGTGAAGTTTTCTATTCAGTTGGGGGGCTTCAGCCCCCCTCCCAACTTGCCTTCAGCACCCCTCCGACTTGCCTTCAGCACCCCCCTCATCTTGAACGAAGAAGAGGGCCAAATCCGGGGAGAGATCTGTGTTTTGTAGATTATGATGCTACTTTAACCGATTTTTTCACAGCTCAGCCCCCCCCCCCCGCAACTTCTTTGGAGAAGCTACGCCCCTGCCTTGGATGCTACTGGGTTATATATTATGCAAAAACAAATCGGCTGTATATCGATGATGCATTTTACTTTGAACCCTCGTTGTCAGGTTCTCAGGTTATCAGGTCACTAAGTCCTCAGGTCCTCAGGTCCTCAGGTCACCAGGTCACCAGGTCATCATGTCCTTAGGTCATCACGTTGCCAGGTCATCAGGTCATCAGGTCATCACGTCGCCAGGTCTTCAGGTATACGGCACGTTCAGTGCTGGCACGTTCAGTCCGAAGCCATACGTTTATCTGCTGCTGGCCGATCTAAGTTACTACGCCTCCAGGGAATCTGCCGGAGCCCGAGCCGAGATAGAGCTACAATCTCATAAAATAGCGACTGCGAAAAAGATAACTGCATTACCCGCGCCGTCCATTTTATGTCCCTGAGATCCGCCTTAACCGTGCACTGTCAATGTCGAGGGACGACTACTAGAAAAGAAAGTGGATCACTGCGAAATATTTCACCGTTAGGTCGAGGCCATAGATTGTCATGGGTGCCCAAACCCTAAGCCCAGCCCAGCCAAAGCCCATAAACTCCCAGCCTAGACCCAGACAGACCCATTAAAATTAATAATATTGATATCCATGCCCGATCAGGCCCACTCAGATAAAGCAGATAATTATTTTCACAACATTTGCTATCATTATCCTAGCATATTTACTTGAATGTTATTAACGATCCATAATATGACGCACCTGTGTGTTGATGTGGATTTGGATTCATCGAACACTTTTCGGTCAACATTGTCATATTGGATCAGACTTTGAATCGGACATGATTTGGTTTGTTCTTTTATCTTACATCTCTATTACATACCATGATTTATTGTTCTCCTTAATTGCCAAAGTGTATTTTTTAAGTGTCCTATATTATTTATTTACATATTCGCCTGGTTAAACATCTGGTTGTCAAGTAAAAAATAGCGCTTAGCGACATTACTAAAAAAATCATACTCATGCCCGCCCAGAACCCATGAAAAATCAAAAAAATACCTACCCTACCCAGACAATCTGAAGAATTGAGTGGGCACCCATGGGTGCACCCGATCCATGACAAACGCTGGTCGAGGCCATGACTCCAGTGACGGTGATTCACCGGTAATGACTCCAGTGACGGTGGAATTCACCGGTAATGACCCAGTGGACGTTGATTCGCCGGTAATACTCCCAGTGACCGTGGTTCGCCGTAATGACTCCAGTGACGTGATTCACCCGGTAATGACTCCAGCTGACGGTGATTCACGGTAATGACTCCAGTGACGGTGGTTCGCGGGTAATTGACTCCTCAGTTGACGGTGGTTCGCCGGGTAATGACCTCCAGTGACGGTATTCACGGTAATGAACTCCAGTGACGGTGATTCACCGGTAATGACTCCAGTGACGGTGGTTCGCCGGTAATGACTCCAGTGACGGTGATTCGCCGGTAATGACTCCAGTGACGGTGATTCGCCGGTAATGACTCACGGTTTGTCGTTTCCAGTGGCGACCGCTATTACGTCGTCCGCAGCGAAGTCGAGGCGACTTTTGTGTCGCGAAGGAGGTAGACCATGCATTAATCAGAGACACCGGGAGCGAAACAGCCAGCAACAGCGCCAGCGGTACCTCGCAATGGTGCCAGTGTTCGTATTTAGGGACGATAGGATACAGCGCCAGCGAGTACTTGCAATGGTGCCAGTGTTCATATTTAGGGACCGATAGGATACAGCGCCAGCGGTACCTCGCAATGGTGCCAGTGTTCGTATTTAGGGACCGATAGGATACAGCGCCAGCGGTACCTCGCAATGGTGCCAGTGTTCGTATTTAGGGACCGATAGAATAATTTGCCCCTGTGAGCTTTGCACGCCGCGTGCTGCGACTTTGTTGGTAGCTGGGCCGCCATAAAACAAACGAGGTCGTGCTTGCTCATGACTGTGCAGTGTACATACACGAGCAGTCATTCAGGAGCCTTATCGACCTATCTTGGGGCGACGTCGCCATCGGACGTCTGTAACGATATCACGTCACGTCTGTATCATATCACGTCTGTAACGAATCGCATGATATCACGTCAGGTAAATGAAAACAAAACAGACGCAATAGCCGTTGTCACGATGGATTATTTTGCGCGAAATGTTTTAAAACATTTTAAAATGTTTTTAAATGTTTTAGTAGTAACCGTTTTCACGATGGTCTAATTTGCGAGAAAATGTTTTAACCCTCGCCGTACGGGACCGTAGGGTCAGGGTTAAAACATTTCTCGCAAACTAGTCCATCGTGAAAAGGCTACTACTAAAACATTTTAAAACATTTTAAAATGTTTTAAAGCATTTCGCACAAAATAATCCATCGTGAAAACGGCTAATGTATCGTAGGCTCCGATGTTCTCCTTTGGTACCGTCTGCAGAAGTCACCCAGTTCCACGGGTCTGGAGTGTCTCTGCGGCAGTGTTATGACAGAGATCCCTGTCCTGCGAGGCAGCGGAGCGTCTCCCTATAGCTGTAGGAATGGAGTTTGAGATCCAGTTGAGTGTCAGCTCCGTCTGACGCAGTGACTAAATTTCCCAGTGGTTTCAGTGGTCGTTCAGTTTCAGTGGTTTCAGTGGTCAGTGGTTTCAGTGGTCGTAAATCTCAAACGCCCACTCCTACCTATGATAGTTTCATCAGAGCACGTCCATGCGTATAGCGTCTGTGCGTGTTACTAATTATAAATTATATATATATATATATATATATATATATAAGATGGTAATAGATGTCATAATTATGAAATTAATAATAATGGGAATGATCACTAGCTTCGCAATGTCTTGTTTATCAATAGGGCCTAAATTAAAAACTAATTTAGGCCACTATTGGGAGAGAAAAAAACCATTGCCATGTTAGTGGTCATCCACATCATCGTTAATAAATTATTTATGGTGATTATGATTAATGTTGTAGATCGTACCTAACGTTAATGGTTCAAAACAACCAGTATCATGTAAATTATTTAATCATCGCTATGAATGGTTCATTATGCTGTCATAACTCGTGGATGGTAGCAATATCTAACATTTTATACGGTGGTATTAAACATGGAAAATTTATGAAGCATCAAGACAATAAAAAGGAAAGTGTGCACTGCTACGCGATTTCTTCCATGAGAAGTGTGCAAACTAAGTGAAAAATAGGAGCTCATGTTCCATGATACAGACATCAGTTCATTTCATTCAGTCCCACGTCAACATGCAATGCATGACATGATGGCTGTGACAAAAAATACTGTAGCTGTTACCAGTTTGTTTGAGACAAGCACTTCGTTGTTCCATCCTCTTTCAGCTTTCGACGAGAGTAAAAACCACAAACATTCAGCTCATAACTATAGTGATTTTAATGCACGATTCAGGCTGTGACCTCGATACAAGTGTTGGAAGCATGTTGTACATGTATGCAAATAATGTCAAAACTATGCCAAAAAGTATGTAAAAAGTAAAGTATGTCAAAAGTATAAAAGTATGGCAGACGAAAACAAACATCGCCCAGAGGAATAGTGGGCATATTCGAACAGTGCACTGAATGGACTGCTACTAGCCGTTTTCGCGAAGGATTTACTCGCCGGGCGCATCGCCATCGGGTGGTGTCGATGAAGTGGACAGAACATTTGCACCACACTGTACGTGAATGTATGCGCTGTGCTTGACCTGGTGATCGGCAGCCGTGTGGCGGGTTACACCCCACTGCAGCTGGATGTTACACCCCGCTGCAGCTGGATGTTACACCCCACTGCAGCTGGATGTTACACCCTACTGCAGCTGGATGTTACATCCCCGCTGCAGCTGGATGTTACACCCCACTGCAGCTGGATGTTACACCCCACTGCTGCTGGATGTTACACCCCACTGCAGCTGGATGTTACACCCCACTGCAGCTGGATGTGACACCCCACTGCAGCGTGGATGTTACATACCCCACGCAGCTGATGTTACACCCCATTGCAGCTGATGTTAACACCCCACTGCAGACTGGATGACACACCCCACTGCAGCTAGATGTTACCCCATGCAGCTGTATGTTACTAACCCCACTGCAGCTGGATGTTACACCGACTGCAGCTGGATGTGACACCCACTTGCGAAGCTGGATGTGACACCCCACTGCAGCTGGTGTACACCCCACTGCAGCTGGATGTTACACCACCACTGCAGCTGGATGTTACACCTACTGCAGCTGATGTTACTCCCCACTGCAGCTGGATGTTACACCCACTGCAAGCTGGAATTGTTACAACCCCACTTCAGCTGGATTTTACACCCCACTGCAGCTGGATGTTACACCCCACTGCAGCTGGATGTTACACCCCACTGCAGCTGGATGTTACACCCGACTGCAGCTGGATGTGACACCCCACTGCAGCTGGATGTGACACCCCACTGCAGCTGGATGTTACACCCCACTGCAGCTGGATGTTACACCCCACTGCAGCTGGATCAGATAGCGTCAGCCCCGACCAACACGTCCCAGCTGTTGCAGGTACGACGTGTCAGATAAGGCGGTAAGGTGCCGGCGTACTTGATGTCGGGCTTTAGGTATCTGGCTAACTCACATGTCTGCTGCCTGGCCTTCGCCGTGTTTGATAGAGGTAAATCAGGGTATTAAGTATGCAATTTGCGATGCATGTGTCATGTTTATTGCACCAAACGACAGCCTTGTCGGCTGTTACACTTAGTTAGTGCACCGCTCGTCAGCTCGTCAGCTCGTCAGCTCGTCAGCTCGTCAGCTCGTCAGCTCGTCAGCTCGTCAGTCAGATGCGATACGGAGAGCGTGCTTTTTTAGAACCTTTCGTTTGGGTAATAGCAAGGGAATGTTTCACCTGCCGCATTTTACAGTATAGAAGCTCGTCCATGCTCAACCTTTGATCCGCAAATGTAGCCCACTCTGGCACGAAAACGTGTCATGCATCACTGATGACACACTCTGTCACGTTTGGCATTTTAACTCCCGAGTCTAGCTTTTTCCTAGTGGAGTTCTGCTCAGTCCGTGGGGACCTTAGCTAAGCCAACGTAAGGGTTTGCCCCATCCACTTCGGTCAATTTGAAGACATTTTTAGGTTAGTATGCATTTCCCACTCTAGTTAAAGGGAGTGTGCCTACTCTTTGAAATGTCCAGAATTATATTTTAATTACGTAAGAAGCTACTGCTTGGATTATTGTTACGATAAAATTCAATCGTCTGGAGCCTTTGTGAATTTTACTTATTTTCTGTTTTGCATTTGTTTGTTTCAAAAACTCACAAACGATCGTCATCTATACAACAGGCCCGTAGCGAATGTTACCTATACTGGCGCACTGGCCGAGAGCTACAATAATGCTAGCGTTGTAAATTTAAGAAGCAATGCTTCTAGTGCGAAAGCTCTGCTGGCGACTATTGATAACTTAATTCCACTGCAGAATGTGATGGCGACTTTGGAATATCTCAGCAACTAAATGATTCGTGGGGGAAATGAAGTACATGGCTAAATTCAGAAAAAATATTATCTACAGACTAGTGTCAACAACTCCACATGACCAAATGTGATAGGAACACTCCCTTTAACCACCAAACCGACATTTTCACCACAAACTTAACAAAAAAACACACACACACACTTGAGCGTTGAACAAGTTTATGCCCGCTGTGACTCACCTGGCCTCACTGGCTGCGCTGAGCTGATCCCCGACCTTGCCGACGTCCTCTGACCCCTGGTCGGACGTCCTGACCCCTGGGTCGAGAAACCTCTGACAGCACTGTCACCAGCTGTGCTCCCGCCGCTGCGACGCTGTCGACCGCTGCCGACGCGCGTCCAGTCGCCGCCGCACAGACTGAAACTGAACGCCGGCCAACTCCCGCCGGCCGCCTCCGCCGACGTCGCGCGGATCGCCGGTGACGTCACATCTACCTGCTGGTGACGTCATCGGACGTCCTGCTGGTGACGTCATCGGACGTCCGACGGGCGCGTCGGCGGCGGCCGGACGGTAAGGAACGGTGGTTGGAAAGTTCCGGAGCGGCACCGAGTAACGACGTGGCACATGTGAAGTGTGTCCGTGTGAGTGGGAGGCATGCGCCGGTTAGCGTCCACGTGGCCGGTGAGTTTGGCGAGTGGGAGAAGTCAGGATCAGGGACCTCGAAACACGGAAATCTTTTCCCGCAAAATAAGGATACGCATTATGCAGTAATCAAATTCATCGTGGATTTCTGGTCTGGAAAGTATTTACGATTTTGCAAAGTGTGGCTGAAGCGACCCTTAAGCGGTGGTTATGTGTCGGACGAAAGAATGTCACTGAAAGACAGTGAGTTTTGAGCCCCATTTTAATCACCATGGGCCCTTGAATATTTTATGTTTAGTTCTTCACTGTTTTGTTTGATTGATATTATTCACATTTGGACCTCGACAGCGCAAGGGAGTGGTTTGGTTTGGTCGGTAATAAGGCCGCTTCGGTCTGCTCGGATCAGTTGAGAGCAGCCAAATGGGATGGAGAAGAAATGGGTAATGTGGGTCAATAATAGAACACTGAACCCGGGCATCCGTCATGGGACTTACAGGGCCGTTCCCGCAGGACGAGCCTGCGAGGAGGGCCCGAAGCCAGGGCGGAGCCAGGAGGGCCAAAGGGGCCATGCCCCACCAAAGGTCCTGAGACTATGTTTTGGCCCCCCCGTAAAAAACACGGTCGGATGAACAGGCTGTAAAAAATTGGTTTTGCAACAGTCAAAATACAGGCTCGCCCACAGTGAAAACTTCGAAAAAAATGTATCGCCGCTTCGGCGGCATGACACAAAATAAACGAAATTGTTTGATGATAAAAACGGGAAAATGGGAAAATGAACTAATTAAGTGTCTGGCAGTCCTCCCATTAACGGTACCACCTAATTTTTTGCCTCTGTGGTCCCAAGTGGACCAAAATTGCTAAATATTGGGGACCAGGCAGGACCATCTCCACCAAGCCATTTCGTCCCAGGCTCCTCCAGATCCGTAGGGAAACATTTATGTGCGGACAGCCGTTCTGCGCTTGCTGTTTTCAACATTTGCACGTCCCCCCATAGTTATACCCAATGTTTTGTTGCAGTTTCGGCCGCATATGTGATATCAGTTTATTATTATCCCATATACCTTAGTTATTAAGACCTTACTACCACCGGTCATCGTAATGTAGTATCCGAAGAATATATTTATTAAAAACTACATTAATTTCAATATTTTAATTCATACCGAAATGTGCTAACCAGGCAAAGGTTATCTGATTCTGGTTCTCATATTAAATTGTCGTTTTCTCCACGACCTAGAATTAAACTTTTACGCCACTTCGCGGCGTCACATCGGTCGCCATCGTCCATAACGAAACATCGCCACCGTCTTCGTTTCATGTAACGGTGAATTATATGAATAGCATGTTAGATTGTATTCTCTTAAGCAAGGCGAACGACTTATGTTTCTGGTTTTTATCAGACAAACCCGATAAAAATTTCGCGCGCTCGCTTCGCGGCGCTAAATACAATACCTAATTTTAATATAAAGTCCGCATTACCATCTAATGCTGCAAAAGGCTTACATACTCGCAATAAAATGGGTTTACAATTTTTGTGGTCATTTCATGCCCATCCCCCCGCACTCAAAAAATTATCGGTGCCACCCTTGGGTACAAGTTGACAATTGAAATAGCTTTGCTCTGGTAACTATAAATAGGCAATGTCGGAACAATACAAACTGTAAAAGCCTTTTTCGATAACCAAAAGAAGCCGAAAAAAAATCCCTGTGGTTGCAAAAATAAAGCTGGAACCAAATCCGGGAAGAAAATTCGAAATTGGGGTTTAGGTTAAGGTCCACTAAAAACGGTTTGCCCCCCCCAAAAAAAAAATGGCCGACTGGATTCCGCCCTTGGCCCGAGCCAATGAAGGTGGCTTATCATCCCCCGGGGGGCAACTGGGGGACACCCACATGTCCGGTGGCCAAGCGACCACCAGACCCGGGCTAACGTGGGCGTGACAGAGGATGGAGGACTGGCTGTCGGAGAGGATAAATGAAGCATTAGACGTTTTCACGAAGGAATTTATTTACCGGGTAATTCGGGCGATTGGGGCGATTGGGGCGAATGGGGCGTTTGGTTGAGATGGGGGGTTTAGGGCAGAATTTCGGAATTTTGGAAATAAGGACATTTCGGACCTAACATCGTATCACCTGGCCAATGGCCATAGCTCTAACACTGGCCCCAACCCCCAACCCCATTTAACCCAAACGCCCCTATCGCCCCAATCGTTCCCAAACGCCCCAAGCGCCCCAACACCCCAAACGCCCAAAACGCCTCAAACGCCCCAAACGCTCCAAACGCCCCAAACACCCCATTACCCTGTAAATAAAGTCCTTCGTGAAAACGGCTATTGGAACCCTATGTGTCAATGACCCTCATCCGCGACGAACACGAGCGACACCTACGTCCTAGAGCCGCGGCGATAGCGTAGACCATCCGCCAGCCAGTGCTGCCCAGAGTACATACATAGCCGATAACCGCCCCCACCGCCCCTCCGCCATCAATATTCGATACCGTGTTTCCGGGTCAGTGTTCTGTGTTTTGACGTGCGTCGTACCTCTCTGCGTGCACCTGTGCCACGGCGTGCCGTACACTTGTCATCGTGGTTGTCAGCCTTCTTCGGCTGTGTATGTGCGTTACCCTCACCTGTGGTGATTACGACATGTAAATACACAGTCCCAAAATCACAGTCATGTCATTGTGAGCGCGAGCATAGCGGAGAAAATGTGGGCAGCACAAGATATGCCTGAACTTTTTAGTTTACGCTGCAGAAAATAAAACGCGCAAGAGATAACAATGTTTTACATTACATACAGACTACGGTAACTCTTAACCCGCGAGTCACTGGGGGGCTTTTTTTAGCCCCCCTGAGGAATATCTAAAATATCTAACAAAGCGATGCAGCTATGAACGCCAAACTTCTAGTACCTGACCGGGCATCTTTTTCACACCCTTTGCAGATTTTTTTAGATAAAGCAAAGTTAGTGACGTCACTACACACGATTTTGACACCAAAATCAGCTCAGCTTTAGGAGACTGTACGAATGCCATGTAGTAGACCAATGGAATCCCGAAAAAAGACATGATAGCAAATTGTCAAGAGCTACCAAAATGGCAATCTCGGGATTTTTTGAGAAAAAAAATGTTTTTTACCCCAAAATTTGGGAAACATTTTACATTTTAAAAAAAATGACAAAATAATCAAAACAATTTTAAGATTTTTTAAAAAAACCGGAATTTAAATATGAAACATCTAATTTTATATTCACAGCCATAAACAATTTCAAAATGATATCTGTATTTTTGACTGAGTGATGACATCTAAGGTATGAATAACTCATGACGTCAATTTTTAAATGTATTTTGTTGTCCTTTTTGAACAGATACAGACAAATAAATAGCAGCACTGTATTTCTGAGACAAAACCGGTCTATAAAGTTTAATTTATGTATTGTATTAATCGATTTCAAATTTTGACCCTTTGTGACATGAATTTGACCTTTACTTGACCTTTACTTCACGTACATTAAGTCAGGCGGTAAAATGAGTATCAATTTCGAGTTATACATGTTAAATAGTATGTACAACATGTGTTGCATGACTTTGGTATAATTTTTTGGCATGGTGACCCTATGTGCCTGCCTTGACCTTGAACAAATCTTTGCAAAAAAGTCCCCAATTAGCTCATTATGTATGTGTTTGCAATACCTTTGAGAGCACTCTGGGTGATCATGTTGCAACCTAATTGCTTATTGAATGGAAAATATGGTCTATAAATTGTGTCTAATAAATTTTTGAACCTTTGGACGTGAACCCTGTTACGTCACCACTGACCTCTGGGCACCAAAAAATATTTTACGTGATGAATTTCCCTGGGCTATCGATTGCCGTTTGATTCAGCGCGATCGTCTGATTGGTTCTGAAGATACAAGGGGGGGCTAAAAAGCTCCCCCCAGTGACTCGTGTTAGAGAAAATACCCCAGTGACTGCCGGGTTAAAGGGATGAGTCACCTTGGTATATTCGATCGAATGCTCTGAAATGACTTAACAGAATGCGCAGATATCGATTATACTATTAATTTGTCATAAAACCCGGGAAATGTGGAAATTTGCCTGCAATGAAATATTATACACGGCGACTTGTAGGTATACGATTCATTGTTTTCGAACGATTCAATCACGACTCGAAATCCACGTTAGTTGATTCAATCACGACTCAGGTGCAGACCTTCAATGTATTGCATTCGATTCAATAATATATCTGCGCAGATTTCGCTAATTTGCGCCACATTCGCAGTGCGCTCATTTGCGCCACATTGAACGCCACTGTGCGTACACACAACATGTACGCCATCACTTTCATCTATGACGTCACAATAGAGGTCTACTTGGGGTGTCTATCCCCATGGACAGTGAAACCCCACGGCTAATGGGGTGGGCCGGACTGGAAAATCTCTAGATCATGGCTATGGCTACGGCTGTGGCTGCATAGCCTACCTGGCGATTTTTTTGTTTGCATCAATCCTATCAAACCAGTCATGGTTCAGAGAAGCTTTAGCATGTTGCCATAACAGAAGACTGAAAATAAACGCAAAATATGAACTTACACAAATCCTCGCTGCTGACCAACGGCGTGGCTGTGGCTGTGATGCCATGGCTGTGGGGCGGCTAGGCCAAGGCAAAGTTTAGCCATGTAGATTGTAGAACTCTACGTCACATGTCAACGAACGGAAAAACGGACATTTTATTTCCTGAAAAACAAAATTACTTTCAAATCAGGTAAGTACCAGTGCAGAGGCCCTTTTCGGAAGTTTAAAACATAAATGAAGCATATCGATGTCGAGGCCATTGCTACGTGACGTCACGGTTGCCCGTGAACAATGGCGGACCATCCATCACTCCCGGAAAGCTCCTTGCGCTCCATTTATTCGGCAAGTGATATCGATTTGCGCTGATCATTTACAAATCTGTTCTCGACAAGATTATTCCGTTGTTGATCTCAGTTAATCAACCTTAAGGGCAGAAATAAACAATAGAGCGCTAAGGCCACACAAGTTGGGCGCAAGGGCGGATCCAGGGGGGGCCAAAGGGGCCATGCCCCCCCAAACCATTCGGACCCAATCGGCGCAAATTTTTGACAAATTTCCCTGAGTTTGTCGTAAAACTAAGCACCACTTTTTACTAAGAGAAGTTTTGGGTTAAATCAGTTATTGATAACATAAGCAAGCGAAATCCGATGAGTTTTTCGAATTATAAAATGCGAGAAATTCATTGGGATTTGGCCCCCCCCCCCAAACTGTCAAAATCACACTTTCTGGATCCGCCAGTGGTTGGGCGTAATAGAACCAGGGCCGGTTGGTTTTAACCCTATTCCGTACTGGGGGCCGACTGCCCTCCCCGGTATTATTTGTTTGCCGCTTCGAAATCGTTAAGTCTAGCGTCTTGAAACTTTCTGTCTTTTCCTATAACTGAAGTACGCCTGTCGTGTATTTATTTTATTTTATTTTGAAAAAATATGTCCAGCAGAGACGGTAGAGACGGCCCATGGTTTTGGAGTGGTGCTACCACTGCGGTTGTGCGGCGCTTGCTTACTTCGTAGTTTGCGATGCAATAAACGCGTCAGAAACGTTGTCACTGCAATATACATAATAATACTTGTATTTTATATATTTGGGGCAGAGGCGCACGCAGGTACATCAAATTTGAGTCGATACCCTACGTCAAATTAACTAGGTCCAACTTAAAATTAGTAAGATGATAAAAAGGCGTTACGTACCTACATAGTGCCCCCACGATGCTCACCTGAATCCGTTTAAGGATTTTGCACTGCGTTCCGAAACATGGCAGGGGCACAAAATTGTCGTCGGGAGGGGCACCATAGGAAAGTTTAAAAAGACAGTGAAGGAGTATCCCAGGAGCACTGCTGGATCCAGCCTCTCTTTGTGGAGGGCTCCCCATTTTTTCCCGCGCGGATTTGGGTCGGTCAACTTATTTTGGAATTCGAGCTGAAGAAGTTCAATTTTTCACAAAAAAAATGTAGCATATACGCATAAAGTTATAGTAGCGTATATTTCATACCAACTCGCAAGGGTGTCGCCGATAACTTTTTGAGTCGGGGTCGGCTGAAAATTCAAATACGCACATTGTAGTATGTGTGTATTTAAGCCTTTAAGCCTTTTGTTTTTTTGTGATTTTGTATCGCAGTCAGCGCATCAAAAATACAATATGCTATAATATACTGATAAAGGTTCATATGTACCGAACTGTACAAATAGACTGGTGATACAACATACTAGTGGCAAAGGGAATAAAAGCAGGCAAGAGGCCGAAACAACGTTTTTCGCACGCAATAAATGGTTCCTGTGGATACTGGAGGAGCCTAGGTTTGGAAGATGGCGTGAGGAGATGATCTGGCCTGGTCCCCCACTATTGTATAGTTGGCTCTTTTCGGGTACCAGCAAGCTGGGCAAACCGCTCGGACGCAGCTTACGGGGTGCCGATGTCCGCCGTCCTGCGTTCGCGTCAACTTTTTTTCCGGAACAACGGAGATAAAACCACGTAGCCTGATGTAAATTATATTATGTGAATAGGAAGAGTGGGCATTGGGGCCAGCCAAATTATTACCGTCGTCTGCGAAACACAAATGGAATCCCATTTTGCCTTATTTTCCAAAAAATTGAGAGAGTATTGATGGACAAATATATGAAAATGTTATGAGCTATTTGCGAAACTTGGCGTCATTGCTTGCGAAGCGCCGCAATTTCTCCTTCTTTGTGTGTAGCTGGATTTTGGCTGGCTGCTTGGCTTTTTGGATACTTAGTTCACTTATCGTTTTGTCTTAGTACTTTTTTTTTGGAGTGCACGGAACGGCGAGGCAACTTGGTTTGATGGACCCCACACCCAGATTCCTGTGGGTGGGATTTGGCCCCTGATGCCCCGCGGGCTCCCCCTGGATTCGCCTGTGGCTCGAGCAGCTCTATTCCCGGTCTCGACTGTCCTTTGTTTTTGAGGATGGGCACCTTCCCATCTAGAGTGCCACTTTTCTACCCACGTACCCACCAGATGTGAGTAGTTACTACGCACGTGGGTAGTAGCGGGTAGCACAAGCGATCATTTGGATGAAGTGGGTAGTTGGCGGGTAGCATAGTTTTCATAAATTGACGAAAAAAAAATGATGGAAATTGTGATGCTTGAACCAATATAGATGTAGCGTGCAATCGGGTTTTGCAACATTGCATGGGGGGTAAAAATTGAAAACATAACAATTCCATTTTTCCGAAAAATCTACCCTTGACTAATTTAAGCCGCTGATCTCAATGATGGTGCTATCTTTGCAATTTTGACCCCCCATGCAATGTTGCAAAACCCGATTGCACGCTACATAGACACCTCAGTTAGTGAGAAGAGATCAACAAAAAACAGTTCAGCATTGTAAAATGAGTTATTAAATGACGGACATAAGTATGGCAAACTTCACTTGTGGGTACTTGCGGGTAGCTGGCAGCCTATATACTCATGTGAGTAGTGTTGGGTAGCTGAAGGGGGTTTGCGGGTCGGGTCGGTAGCCACAAGCCTGAAAAGTGACACCTCTTCTGCCCACCCTCCGAAGGCACGTAAGGGAGCAGAATCGGATCATGTGCTTTCGCTCAGGCGTGGCACACCTGACACCGAGCTATCAGCTTGATAAACGGATTAGGAATCCGTTAATGACGCCACCGAAACTGAGGAATAAAGGTTTTCCGTGGTGTTCAGATATTGTTGACGGCCTGTTAACGAAATACTGCCTCGACAGTCGACATTGAATTGTCGAAGACATATTAGTCGTTTTCACGATGGAAAATTTTGCGCGAAATGTTTTAAAACATCTAAAGATGTTTTGAAATGTTTAAGTATACAAGTTTTAGAATACGATATATTCCAAGAAAAATAGGGGAGGACGGGGTAACCCCGACCCCCTAAGCTCTCATGTGTCTCAGAGGAAATGTTGCAGTAGTTTCAGTGAACTCTATATTTCAGTACAATATATGAACAATTGGCTACCGTTTTGAACTAAAAAATAAGAAAAATGTCAAAGGATGTAAAAATGGTGCGCAATTTACAAAAAGCTTACATTTTAGGGGTAACCCCGCCCACGGGGTAATGCCGTCCACCTAGAATATTCCATAATATTATGGTTATCTTAATGACTGTTCAGTGTTCAAGTGGTATTACGTTTCATGAATGCCAGGTGCTGCCAAAATCTTTGACTGAGATATTTAACAAAGATCAAACGAGTGAGATTCAACCAGACATTCCAATGAATCCACGTGTAATTCGGTGACCCGGACCAGGTGATCTGCAAGTTTCTCCTGCTCAGCCGCTCTCTCCTGGTGTCCTGCTGCAAAAGGATTCGGTGTACCAAAGTAACTTCACTTGGATATGCGAAGAAAACAGACCTCTCTTTATTACAAATTCCAAAGTAACACTCTGTACTTATGCCAGGAGAACAAACAACCCCCGAGTAACCCGCCGCCAGGGCGGCGGGTAGAATATATGTGCTACCCGACCCTTGCTCCAGGGCAACACAAAAACAGCGACGCATCAAGAGAGACAGCGTCGTATTGGCTTACACCGTGTGGCGGTGAACTTTTGCTTGTTCCCTGAATTGGATTACGTATACGTAGGGAAAGAACGTTTTTTTTGGTTTTTCAACTACGTTTTGGAACAACACGCATTAATTTCATGAATCAATAAAAATTTGCATCAATAGATCATTTATAAACGAAAATTAATGTTTAATCTTGTACATAATCAGCTCAAATGACAGAAACCTCACACTTCTGTGTCCGGACACTTAAGTGCGCCCGACCACGAGGACAATCAGCTAGTCATCTACGGTTTATTATTTAAAACGAGTCACAGGGTGGGCGGTATTATCGTGGGCGAGTCTAACCCCGCCGTCCTTCCCCTAAGTTATCTGATTTAGGCGATATTATCATTAATTCAAGACTTATGGAAAACATAAACATGAGCTCTTTACAAGAATTTATAATACAAAATTGCTCACGTTTTAAAGAACGATACTTCAGTCTTATCGGGAGTCCGTTCCTTCAGTTAAGGCATATGCTATATTAGTTACTCAATTCTGGCAGCGTCAAATGGATCACAGTTCTGCCTTCGCATGGCGAATAATGCCGCTAGAAATGATCACTGAAGGCGAGTTCATTATGAGCAAGGGGAAAGTTCCGCTTTGTTGAGACGAACCAATAGCGTGCCCGAACCTGATATGTTTCCAAGAATGTTGCCTGAAAAGTTTCAGTAGGTGAAGATCACAATTAACCTATGCATAATTATCTTGCTAATTACCACTAAACCGCAATTTTGTAACATACTATATTCTTACCAACATGCTACAAAATTCTAAGAGACATTTCAAGACAAAAATCGTTTGCAAAAGTTATGTACTTAAGAAAAAGTAAGTATAATAAACTTGCATACTAAAATTTCAAAAACATCCTTAAGATCCGTTTGTGGAACATGTTTGATATGAAAAATTTTAAGTATACGATATATTCCAAGAAAAATAAGTTACTGATTTAGGCGATATATCATTATTCCAAGAGTTTATGGAACCATGAATGAGCTCTTTAACAAGAATATGATACAAATTGTTTGGTTTCCCAAAGAACAATCAATGCGGGTCTAGAGTCAGTTTGTTCAGATTAAGCTTACGGCCATATTACGTTACTCAAGGTCTGGCAGCGGCGCGTTCCCGTGGAATCACAAGTCCCTGCCTTCGCATGGCGCAATACAATGCGTCTAAGAAACAATTCGCTGGAGGCGTGTCCATTATGAGTCAGGGGGAGGTCGCTTTTTTAGCGAGCGACATAGCGTGCCCGAGGATTAAAACATTTCAGATGTTCTGAAAAGTGTCCAGTAGGTGAAGTTTCATCAACAACTAACCTATAAATAATTATCTTGCTAGAATTACCACCAAACCCGCAATTTTTTAAACATACTATATTTCTTACCAACTATTAAATATGAGACATTCAAAAACGAAATCGCAATTTGCAAAAGTTGTGTAGTTTAGGAAATGGATAAGTTTAGCTAAAAAGGTTTCAAATAACTAAAACATTTCAAAACATCTTAAGATATTTAAAACATTTTGCGCAAAATAATCCATCGTGAAAACGGCTATTGTCAAGTGTCAGCCAGTCAGCCAGGCTCCTATTCTTTAACGCGGGCGGCCGCGCGCCCAGACGTATTTTAGTCCTCACAAGATAACGGTGCCCATTAGACCAGTCTTGCAGACAATGCACGTTCCATATTATATAATTCAGTAGTCGAACCACATGGCTGCAATGACCTTTCAAAGAACACTCAAAATTGTAGTACTTTTGCCCCATGAACCCCATTAAAAAATCGGGGTCCAACGAGATGACGAATCTTGTCATAACAAATCGAATGGTGTTTGTCCCATCGAAATCGACTATGCGGTTCTCGAGATCTCTGGGAGGAACATTTGCCCTCCCCAGCACGTTAGCGTTATTCTGGCCGCTGGCACGGAATAGGGTTTACTGCAAATCTTGGCTACAATGATATTACGTCATCAAAGTCCATCTGGTAGGTAATATCCGGTCATCTTGTAACATTCAACCAAATTGCTCATAAAATCTGCGCTATAGCCGTTTAGGTATGCTTTTTTGGATAAATGAACCGTGGAACATATGATTTATATGTCTAAGCTACAATTCTGCTATCTCAGTTAAAAATCCCATGTTAAGGTGGAGTGCTCCGATTAAACTTAACTCTTAAGTGGCTCCCGCTTTCAAATCCTTACAATTCGCGCAAAGCTTCTATTGCACTGATTCTCAAATCAGGAGTAATTACTCCGATCAGGTTAGTGGACCCTTCATGTGCGGTAATAGTGACTAAGCAGCTATGTGATGAGACATTATAGCTTGTGATTCATTT
>VOPJ01003483.1:0-43703 GCA_014673585.1 Semibalanus balanoides
CTACCCACGTGGGTAGTAACTACCCACAACTGGTGGGTAGGTGGGTAGAAAGGTGGCACCTCTACTGCAAAGGTTTAAATACACGCAGAAAAATATATGTAATTTATGTCGTCATTTCAGCCGACCCCCTCAAGAATTTTCGGTGACGCCCATGCGAGTTGGTATGAGATAAACGTTATTATTACTTATGTGTGTGTATGCTACGGAAAATCGCGTTTTTGCGTGTTTTTAATATTTGTATTTCCGAGAATAAAAAATACCTAAAAAATCATGAAAAAAATCTGGATGTGTTTTTTTTCCCAAAAAGTGCATCTTTTATCTTAAATGCCAAAATAAGGTACCAGCCCAAATCCGCGGAGAATAAATATGAGGATACTTTTTGGCTTGAAAAAGATACCCACGGAGAAAGTCTGGATCCGCCAGTTCCCCCCCCCCGCCTCCCAAACCGAGCCGCTGGATTCACCCCTAAGTATATTCAATATAAATATCTCATATTTTTAATCTAGAGGGTTTTTTTACTTTAAAAAAATCGTTGTCGAAAACCTATTTTTTGTTGTTTTACAACAAACTGTGTTGCTAAAATATGTGGGCCACCATTGGCTTCGAGGACCCCCTGATTATATCACCCACCTGGACGAAAATTCTCCCTACGCCCCTGAACAACCAGACACCTGACTTGGCCGTATCTGGAGGTGGCTGACACTGCATTAGTTAACAGCCGCATCGCAGCGCCGCATTCGCACCTGGGTGGCAACATAGAGCCGCCGCGCCGCGATGGTGGCCAACATAGAGCCGCCATTCGCAACGCTGTGGCGCAACATAGAGCCCCGCGGCCGCGATGGGTGGCCAACATAGAGCCGCCGCGCCGCGATGGTGGCCAACATAGAGCCGCCACGCCGCGATGGCGGCTAACATAGAGCCGCCGCGCCGCGATGGTGGCCACTGAGATGACAGCTGTCGATAGAGTGTCGGAGTGGGACGGAATGGCGGCCGGATTACCGTCCTGTCCATCACCACTGTCAGCCTGCGACACTGATCTTATCGGGGCTTTCTCGCGAGAAGACACATTGACCCAGTAAATTGCCGACGACAGCAATTGAAGCTAAAATATAACCAGGTTTCGGCCGATTCACACCACGCATGTCAAATTGCACTGTATATGACAACGTTTTACAAATTTCAGATAAGACAAAGCACATCAAGCTTTTGGCTTGTAAAAAAAGGATCTCAATCGGGCTTACACAAAGGCCAGCGATTGCATATTATCTCCACTGGATATGTCAGATGGTGTAATCGCTGAGCCAGGCCGGCCTTCCTCGGCTTAGCTCAGCACCTTGGTCTTCCTCGGCTCAACTCAGCACCTTGGTCTTTTTCGGCTCAGCTCAGCACCTTGGTCTTCCTCGGCTCAACTCAGCACCTTGGTCTTCTTTGGCTCAGCTCAGCACCTTGGTTTTCCTCGGCTCAGCTCAGCACATGGCGTTCCTCAGCGCAGCTCAGCACCTTGGCCTTCCATAGATCCTCAACTCAGCACCCCGGTCTTCGGCTCAACTCAGGACCCCGGCATTCCTCGGCGTGCAGCTCAGTACCACAGCCTTCCTCATGTTCATGCTTCATGTTCATGTGCATTAAAGGAGCCTCCACATAAGTGGGTATTCTGCACCTGGTCATAACTAACATGGCTATTGATGCAGCACACACACACACGCACATATACACTATAGTTATACAGTGAAGGCGATACAGTCGGTTTCTCAACGAATTCAAAACAGCCAAGAGCGCGCGGCGCGAGCGGGTATGGACGGCTGCCGCTGGCAATCTGTTCCACGCGGCGGCAGCCCAGGCCTCAGCTTGGCGGCTGTCCACTCAGTGACGAATATGGGCTATTCCATCCTCCCATCCAAGACCCTATCTATAACAACTCCCATCCACACGTCTATTCCCATTTATCGAGTCATTCATCTCATTCAAGGTCACACACTGAGTGGCTGGGCTCCTCTGGTTTTTGTACGATCTATTTCCCTTAAACGAACCCAATTACAACGACTGGACGTCCTTCTGTTTCTAAGGACCTTAACTATACGTGCATCATGGGAAGAAAAAACATCATAGGGGACCGGCTGCCGGAATTTAGGTTGTCACAAGAAACTGTGCGCCATTTGCTGTGGGTGCTGGTTGTTAGCAAGGCACATGGGCTCCGCCAGCGGGGGGACGGGGGGGACATGCCCCCAGTTGGGGGGGAGGGAGAGTGTCTTTTGTTCCCACCCAACCTTTGGCACACATGACAGTAACCTCAATTTGCAAGCACCTCAAACAGTACAAAACTACCGTCCTTAGCACCTTCCAACAGTACAAACTAACCGTTCCTGCACCTTCAACAGTAAGAATTACAGTGTGTTCAGGGAATGGAATCGAAAATTTTACGGGCCGCTCCGCGGCAGCAATAATGCAACTCAAAATTTACATTGTATACGGGTTTAAAACACAATACAAAAATCTGCACCATTTTGCAGAACGCATTACCATGTTATGTTTTGTATATGTTGTACTTTCCTACAAATCATATATGCAAAGTAGACTCTATCACTTCTTTACCGGAGTTCTAACCCCGCACGCCCCACGGGAGGGGTGCTTTGAACCCCTGCGGTATTTACTTACGAAAAAAACGGCCGCCGTCGTCAATTTAGTTTTAATTATCAAGTGATCTTTTGTAACACATTTGTTTAAATTTAGTTTGTGTAAATCAGGTCAGGTCACAAGGTCAGTCAAAGACCCCCACCTACAAATATTTGCGGTCGTATGGCCATAACCACAATTCTGAGGGAGCGATATCAAACTGTAAGGATTGCATGAAGCCATCTATTCCTACAAAATATTGATTTCGGAATTCAGATATCGGTGACCTGAGGTTGGGTCAATTTCGTGACCTCTCCATTATAAGTCAACGGAGAAATATTCCATTGCTTCCTATTTCAAGGATATCAGTCCAATACCCTCTTTTTTATAATAGGATATCTTTGATGATCCAAGCGCAGGTTTTGTTTAGTGACCAATACCAAGGCCCGGCATCCGAGGCCATCCGAGGTCACCAACACCTTTTTTCGTCCATAACTATCGCCATAATGAAGATTCAGAATTGAAACTTTCACGACGTGTTTGTATCGACTAGACACGTCTCCTTATATGCAGCCTGACCTACATGAGTCACCACTTGACCTTGACTAGAGTCCGAATTATTTAATTTGACCCAAGATTGGTTCAATATGAATGGCTTCAACGCACTTGACTCTGACGAGAACCAAACACGGGGTGGCTGTAAACAGTATTGTGGTTTACATTAATTAGGTAAAAAGTATATTGGCGCAAACACATTGCGTTATGCAAAAAAGTTGTATTACCTCTAAAACCCTTAACTTATTAACTGAGCTAAAATTTTGAGCGATAAAAACTTGATTACAAATGTAATAGCCTTTGTTTTTTGTTTCATTTGCTTTATATTCATATTCATAGTCCATAGTTCCATAGTTTACACAGAGATGGATGGGGTTTCTCGGAGCGAATCCTTAAACTGGCAAATTTGATCTTTGATGACCTCTGATGACCTCAACTTTGACCTGAGCGAAAAAAATCAGGGTAGTTTTTTAACAATTTTTGACGGAGTTTCGAACATTGGTTTTGGTTTTGGTCCACGTTCCATAGGAGCAGATTTAAAGGGGCATCCTCTGTCCCGATCCCCATTCCCCGGAAAAGGTTCGTAATAATCCGAGGCCATAGGGCGCTTAGGTAAAAACGAAAAAATAATAATTCAGGTCATAGAGGAAAGTGCATAGCCAGGTCATAACATTTAAAAACTCGCGAAAGCTCACATGGCCGCATCACGAATTACTGAGGTTGTTCTTGCCCCTTCTCGTTATTGCAATATCTCCCTTAACCAAATGCAACATCGTCATTAAAACTTTAACGTCTTTTTAAAATTAAAAAATACAAAATACAAAAAAAATACAAAAAAATAAAAAAATACAAAAAAAACAAATCCCGGGATACTGTTGTTAGCATGCCGCATAACATTCCCGTACTTGGTAGGCGTGCCGCATAACATACCCAGTACGTTGTTAGCTGTGCCGCATAACATCTCGGTACTGTATGTTAGGCTGTGCCGCATAACAACCCGGTATTGTATGTTAGGCTGTGCCGCTTAACATATACTTCACGAATGTGCAGATGAATTGGCCGCCCCACTGTGCAATTTTTTCCAAATGACCTTGTCCGCAACAGGCACGTAGAAATGATGATTCTTGTGAATGATGATTCTGATTGAATCATTTTTTTTTGCTTGAACCATACTTATTTCACGTGAATCATTCATGAATCGATTCACCTCTTCATGAATGATTCAATGAATCATTGATTCAATCACTCATACAAATCAAATCGGGTGATTAAATCATTCATAGCACAAATGAATCGTTATTTTTTTGGGGACAGCAGAAACTATACTAACGATAGCCTGCCCTCTTATTGGAATGAAACTGAGTCAACAAACATCAAGATAACTTTCGCCACCTTCATTTGGTCTGTTAACACCCTATTCGGAATATTTGCACTGTTGTTTGCACTTACGCATTGCTAATTATTGTGATTGAATCATTCATGAATGATTCATTGAATAAATAATTCATGATTGACTCATGTAAACCTGTGAATCACTGTGCATCATTCATCAGTGGCAATGTTGAGTGATTGATTCAGGATTGAATCATTCCTGTTTGCCGGTGAATCATGATTGAATCATTAATACAAAATTGAATAATTCACANCTTCTTACCGTAATAAAAATATATTTGACATTTCAAAAGAGTAGGCACACTCCCTTTAACGAAATAAAACGGAAAATGTAATTTGATGTAATTATCAAATGATGGGCAACCCTCTCACTGTTTCGTATATGTGGCGTTCCAATATATTTAGAGCAAAGTTGCACTACAGTATGCAAAAAAAAATGAAACAGTATTCATGTAGTGTTGGTTAAA
The DNA here is from genome assembly GCA_014673585.1 of Semibalanus balanoides. Taxonomy (NCBI): domain Eukaryota; kingdom Metazoa; phylum Arthropoda; class Thecostraca; order Balanomorpha; family Balanidae; genus Semibalanus; species Semibalanus balanoides. Next base: position 5,028 of record VOPJ01003483.1, read on the forward strand.
ATGTAATTTGATTTATAGATACAGTAAGATGCTGCCGGTTCTTCGGTTCCTGGTCGTGGACCAGTTTCGGTTAGATGCTCCTATTCCAGTGAATATTCTGCAGTACTCCACTGACTACCGTTGTTTTAGCATTACCAGCAGCACCAGGTTAATCGTGTTCTACCCGTTACAGTGTACTCTACCTGTTTCAGTACCGGCGAGTCTCACGGTTCAATTAAAGGCTAAGCCACGTTCTACAAGTATCACTATGGGCTGAGTTTAATCGTGCTCTACCGGTTTCAGTATGGGCTGAGTCTAATCGTGTTCTACCGGTTTCAGTATGGACTGAGTTTAATCGTGTTCTACTTGTTTCAGTATTGGCTGAGTTTAATCGTGTTCTACCGGTTTCAGTATTGGCTGAGTTGTATCGTGTTCTACCAGTTTCAGTATTGGCTGAAATTAATAGTGTTCTATCAGTTTTACTATGGGCTGAGTTTAAACGTGTTCTACCGGCTTCAGTATGGGCGAGGTTGCATATAATTATGGGCTGAGTTTAATCGCGTTCTACCGGTTTCAGTATGGGCGAGGTTGTGTTCTACCGCTTCATGAACCCGTGGCTGAAGAACGACATGCTGTTCCGCCTCTCCTCCCTGTACACGACACAGAAGAAGAGTCTGAAGCTGCTACACGGCTTCACAGACTCGGTACGGTGACGTCACAGGCTCGGTACGGTGACGTCACTGGCTCGGTACGGTGACGTCACTGGCTCGGTACGGTGACGTCACTGGCTCGGTACGGTGACGTCACAGACTCGGTACGGTGACGTCACTGGCTCGGCACGGTGACGTCACAGGCTCGGTACGGTGACGTCACAGGCTTGGTACGGTGACGTCACAGGCTTGGTACGGTGACGTCACAGGCTCGGTATGGTGACGTCACAGGCTCGGTACGGTGACGTCACAGGCTCGGTACGGTGACGTCGCAGGCTCGGTACGGTGACGTCACAGGCTCGGTACGGTGACGTCACAGGCTCGGAACGGTGACGTCACAGGCTCGGCACGATAACGTCTCAAAGTGTTCATTCAATGCTGACGTCACTAGTAATGTCTTTTGCTAGTTTCAATGGGTAACCGGACAAAAGTTCGTAAACATAAGGTTCGTAATGGAAAAAGTTCGTAAGCAAAGGTTCGTATGCTAAGGTTCGTATCGGATAAGGTTCGTATGGGATAAAGTTCGTAACGGCAAAAGTTTGGAATGGAAAAGGTTCGTATCGGATAAGGTTCGTATTCAAAAAGTTCGTAACGGATAAAGTTCGTATGAAACAGGTTCGTATGCTAAAGTTCGTAAAGGAAAAGGTTCGTAATGGAAAAGGTTCGTAAGCAAAGGTTCGTATGCAAAGGTTTCGTATCAGATAAAGTTTCGTACGGTCAAATTTCGTAAAGGAAAAAGGTTCGTATCGGAATAAGGGTTCGTATTCAAAAAGTCGTAACGGATAAAGTTCGTATGCAACAGGTTCGTATGCTGAAGTTCGTAAAGGAAAAGGTTCGTAATGGAAAAAGTTTATAAGCAAAAGTTTGTTTGCAATGGTTCGTACTGGAAAAAAGTTCGTATAGTATAGAGTTCGTAAAAGCTAAAGCCTAGCAACGGAAAAATGTTGTACTGGATGCTTTAAATCGACCTGCTTCGCCCCGCCTCGGCAATGCCGATAGATGGATGGAAGAATTTGATTGAATATATGAGGCCTGTTCGGCTCCATCTAATAACATATTATTGGCTACGTGACGTCAACACCTTCGGTGACGTCAAATGATCACTTTTAAAGACGTCCATGAATTAGGCTTAATGTTTCTTAGGACAATTTGATTTGCCAATATGTGTGTCAAGTAAGGCGTCGTATTCGTATTTCGTTTTCAGCGTCGAATTCAAGATTTCAAAAAACTTAGTTAAATAGGTAGATTCTCAACGAGTGTTGCACGAATATGCAATCCGTTGAACCAAGGACAAAGTGGGTTTGAACCCTACAGAGGTCATTGGAAATGTCCATCATACGGGGTACCCTGTAGTTTTTCGTTTACCATCCAAATCCTGCTCGCAAAAATGGGCTCAAAACGACTCGCCAGCATCCACGCTTGCTTAAAGGAAAAAATATATCTATCGCATTGCGAGGCGGGGGGCGAGCAAGGTCGATAAAGCACCCAGTACTAACATTTTCCGTTGCTAGCTTTAGCTTTTACGAACTCTATCTACTCACGAACTTTTTTTCCAGTACGAACCAATTGCATAACACACTTTTGCTTACAAGCTTTTTCCAATTACGAACCTTTCCTTTACGAAAATTTCAGCATAACGACCTTGTGCATACGAACTTTAATCCGTTCGAACTTTTTGAATACGAACCTTATCCGATACGAACCTTTTTTCTTTACGAACTTTTGACTGTTACGAACTTTATCCCATACGAACCTTATCCGATACGAACCTTTGCATACGAACCTTTGCTTACGAACCTTTCCCATCAACGAACCTTTTCCTTTACGAACTTCAGCATACGAACTTGTTGCATACGAACTTTATCTGTTACGAACTTTTCGAATACGAACCTTATCCGATACGAACCTTGTCCATTACGAACTTTGGCCGTTACGAACTTTATCCCATACGAACTTTAACCGATACGAACCTTAGCATACGAACCCTTTCTTACGAACCTTTTCCATTACGAACCTTATGTTTACGAACTTTGGTCCGGGAAGCAGGATACCACCTCTCCCATCAGTGGTAGGTAGGTATCACTATTTATACAGGTGTTGGGCGTCAGTCACGTGACTTTGTACCCAGGATTTCGCTTGCATTGAAACTGTTGTTAATTATCAATTAAATGATAATAATAAATATTTACCAACCATAAAAAAGCCAAACTAGTTATGTTCATGAATTAAGCGTCTCTTTGGAAAAAGTGCCAGATAAAGTAATACAAAATCATTTCATAAAAAAATGTTCAGAATAACGCATTGGTTATCATTGCGGCGAAAACCGATGGACCCAAACCAACTGGAAGTGCCTTCGCCACAAGCGCTCGTGCGCCGAATCGGTCATGTGACCGAGCTCAGACGCCCACACCTGATTTATATTGCCTTGGGTATCACAGCGGTAGGTGTAGGTCCAAGTGCACGTGTACTCATCGGACCGCATTAGCCGTTCTCACGATGGATTTATTTTTTCCCGGAAGTACCGGGTAGTATTTGATAATATGCCATGCGTTCTGGGTAATTGAGTCTAGGAACACAGCTTTTCCCAGATATTTTTGGTATCAATTGAAACTTTATGAATTAATGTACAACTACCTGCTTTTACAAACAGGGCATATTTTAAGGATTTTTCATTGCGTCCCGAAACGTGGCAGGGGCACACCATTGTGGTCGGAAAGGGCACCATAGGAAAGTTTAAAAAGGCAGTGAAGGAGTATCCTAGGGCACTGGCGGATCCAACCTCTCTCCGTGAGGGAGGGTGTTTTTTTGTGGCAAAAAGGTCTCCCTCCATTTTTCCCAGCGCGGATTTGGGCCGGTCACCTTATTTTGGTACTGGAGCCAAAGAAATTCACCTTTTTAACTACAGAAAACACAAAAACGCGATTTTTCGTAGCATATACACAGAAAATAAGAGTAACATATATTGCATACCAACTCGCAAGGGTGTCGCCGATACATTGTAAGTGGGTGGTCGGCTGAAATGAAAAGAATACCTTATTTCATACCTGTATTTAAACCTTTGCAGCCTTTTTTTATGTGGATTTTCATGTTGTAGTAGGTAGCTATTATGTAGCACTGCGCCAAGCGGCGCGAAATTTTACGGGTTTGCCTGATAAAACCCATAAAAATATAGGCGCTGGAAGTTGTAGAGGATAAGAAGCTGAAAATGCTATTAATTCAATTCAGCGTTGTTACGATGAACCACAGAGGACAACGATAGCTTTGCTGTGACTATGCGTCATTGACGTGACGCTGCGAAGCGGCTTGAATTTTTTAATTTTAGATTGTGGAAAACAACATTTTCATATTTAAACCTGACTGTGATTTGAGCCAAGCCTAATGTAACCCTTTGTCCTTGTTGCACATTTTGGATAATATACAAATATATATATATTATATATATAATATATATATATATATATATGTATATATATATATAAATGAGTGTCAACGAAAAACGCATTTTCTTTATCAGTCCACATCTTGGAACGGATGTGTCATCATTTTCAGTCGTGCCAATATATCACCAATCAGCTTGTAGAAGCAAAAAACAATCGCACTTGCGGTTGAAAAACGCGATATAAAAACATGATGATACTTCATTTAGCGACAACCGGTATGCTGTAACGCCTTCCTCTTGGCGGCCAGGACGGTGATGACCATGCATCTGTAAACTCAAACTTAGTAACTCAAAATTATAAGATAAATTTGCTTCGATATTTTTTATCCGTTGCCCGTTTTCCTACATTTTTATATGGTAAATTTTTAATGCATTATGAGTTTATTATGAATTATAATTACTACCTATTATGATTATGTTCAAAACTAATGCAGTAACCCCGATTAATATCTTACGCATCAAATATCAGCAAAATTATCTTACAAAATTATCAATTAAATTAATAATATATCAAATATCATTATAATATATGATTATATATATTTATTAATGTCCGCCCCCGTAGCTTTGTCCGCCACCGTAGCTCAGTGGGCGAGCGCTGGTCTTCTGACTATCTCAGTAGTGGCAGCCTGGGTTCGAGTCGCTTCGCGGGGCGCTTCGCTAATTTTGCTCCTGACTGGGGATGGGCTGCGGCTGGTGGCAGTGCGTCGCACTCAAGGCAGGGTGACGTCCAGCGAGCGGGGCGGACACGTGTCCAAAGGGTATGTCCGGGCACGTAAAACTTTCGTCTCTAAAATTCTGCCGGCCCAACAGGAAAATTGCGCCGAATCGGGTGGGTTGAGGTCCAGGACGCAGCGCAACAGGCTCTGCTTAGCGCGGGTCCTGGACCTTCGGAAAGCCATCCATACAGAACGTTCGGACTAAAAAATTTATAAAAAAAAATATATAATAATAATTAACAGCAAATTAATCTTTAAGCATCTGTAAACTCAACGTAGTGCTTGCGTTTAAGCGCCCCGTAGCTCAGTGGGAAAGCGCTGGACTCTGACCTATTCTTGGATAGTGGCAAGCTCCCGGGTTCGAGTCGCTTCGGCGCTCGCTATTTGCTCCTGACTGTGATGGCCTGCGGCCGGTGGCAGCGGTCGCACTGAAGGTCAGGTGACGTCAGCGAGCGGGGCGGACCATGTCCAGGTATGTCGGGCACGTAAAACTTTCGTCTATTTTCTGGCGTCCAACAGGAATTGTATGATCGGGTGGTGGGGTCAGGGCCTGCGCAACGAGCTCTGCTTAGCGTGGGTCATGTCCTCGGAAATCCATCCATACAGAACGTTCGGACAAAATCTATAAAAATAAAAATTTAAAATTTAAAACTAAAAAACGACTCTTTTAAAAGGAGTGTTTCTCTGTGGAACATATACTCTGAGGACAATCCCGTCTATTATACCATTTTCTCGAGCGGAACTGGCCTTCGCACAAGACAGTGGACGTTTAGCAGAGTGGTTTCACCACTCTATCGCTGTTCACTCGGTGACGGTGCCGAGTGGTGGGAGGTACAACAGCTGGCATGTCACTGTATGACGTCACTAGGTACGCGTAAGGTCAGGAGCGCGATACGGTGTATGACTACTGCTTGAGGTGGATCTAGGGATTGTGGAGCAGGTGTTATTGATTCCGGAACCGTAACCAGTATCAGTACGTGTACTAGATAATACAGAGTGACTAAAGAACGAGCAACGATACCATGTTTAATCGGTACTACATTAGTTTGAACACATCATAATAGGTAGTAATATAATTCATAATAACTCATAATGCATTAAAATTTAACCATATAAAAATGTAGGAAACGGGCAACGGATAAAATATCGAAGCAACAAAGAAAAGTGTAACGAAGTTATATTATGGAAATAGCGAAAGAACGATATCTATAATCTAAGTCATCGACGTGGCGGAGTAATCAGAAGCAAAAGAACTTTTAGGAGTAGCGATCCCACTACTACACGCGTTACAAGTGTGCAGGGGCGCAGCCAGACCTTCAGCATGGGGAAGGGGGCACGACATCCGCAGGGCCCCCTCGGCAAAGCCCCTCCTCGAACAAATGAGCCAAAATATGTTACTTCGGATTGAGGCCACTACATTTTGCAGGGCCCCTAAATAGTCGCAAATAAGGACGTCGCCGATATTTTTAGTGTGAAAGTTGGCCAAATGGGGGGGGCACGTTCTTCCTTTTTTCCCTGGCTGCGCCCCTGTAAATATGGCAAAACGGAGATAACTGTCTGACGTCTACCTCTCCGATTGTTAGCACAAGCCACATTCAATCCCTAACAACTCGCTTCCAACACATGCTAGGAATTAGGATGGATATTAAATGAGCTATACCACAAACACATTCAGGTTATTTAAAAGCAGTGAAAATTATTGTCAAATGATAGAAAGTCATATGTACCTATTTTATACAAATCAGAAAATTATTTGTACACATGATAAAATATTATCCATACCCACATCTCGGGGAAATCAGCATCCCCCTTCAGGAGTCCAATCAACATGAATCTACTATGTGTACCTTAACCCGCGCGGCGTAGGGGGGGGGCTAATATTATCCCTCCTGGTTTCCGCTAACGTTTAAAAGATGAACATATAACGATGCCGTTTAAGTTTTAGGGTACTTTATTGGGATCATTTGGCATCTTCCCGCAAATTGTTTCATCGGAAAATCGAATCAGAGCTTTGGGTAGCATAATGTACGGTTTTCATGAGTCATGTCATGTGGCCATTTTTGGGTTTGATAACGATAATGTTTTGATGCATGTAGAAACATTGGCTTAAATGCAAAGTCTCAAGGAAAACTGTATATGAGGAATTTAAAATGTTTATGTGTCCTTTGGTGTGCTAACAAAATGCTCAATTAGGATTTCAAACATTTGGTTTTTTGACCCCCAATTAAAAATTAAAATTCTCTTCCATTTTTTTCAATGTATTAACCACCGGAAATATATATATTCAATATATTCTATACTATATATATATATTATATATATATATATAATTGGAAGACAAATGTTAAATTAACCCGACCAATTTTCAAAGTAAATTACATTTCAGTGAGTTGATTGCTCTCTCACATAAGTATGCTAAGAGTATCTTTTCAAAATAAGTGTTTTTTCGATTTTTTTACCTGATACAGTATATAAATGTCATTTTTGTATTTTCAGACAAACGAACCTGAATACATGATTGCTTATTAATTATAAGTCAATTATCCGTTTATGACCTTAGATGGACTGATTTGACTTTTTATGTGGTTCCAGTTTAAAATAGGGCTGTGCATCGTTGTTGTTGTGCGTGTAAATAAACACTTTGTAAAGTGTGTCAAAGACTTTCGTTGATCTATTGGTGACAGGTTGATTTGGTGGCCTTGACGATTTGGACTTATGGGCGAGAATTCACTTGTGACTTCATATAGGAGTGTTCCTACTCACAAATCGGGTCATGGTGAATTGTTGACAGCTAGAGTTCCTGTTAGAAACACTTTTTTCTGAATTTAGCCAATATGCTTCATTTCCCCATTCACTTTAGTTGCCTGAGATTTTCAAAGTCGCCAATACATACTGGAGTTTTACTTATCGAATGGTTCTCGCCGAGAGCTTTCGCTAGTCAGACACAGCATTGCTCTTAAATTACAACGCTAGCATAAATTGTTAGCTCTGGCAATAGAAAACAACTCGTGAGCACTGATAACAGCTGCCGAACAGATCTGATCCAGTAAACAAACCATACTTGCTCCATAAGTTTGTTTTATCGTCTTCTATAGCTGCCAAATTATAGGTAACATCTTTCGCTTACTCTGTTTTTATATGTGACGAATTCGTTTTGTGGAGGTTAAGACAAAGGCAAATGCAAGACAGAATATAAGGAAAGGAATTCAATCTAAAGGGGCCTCCAGAAGTCTGAATTCTTATCGTAATGCTAATCTGCAAACCATTCGGGCTTCTTTACGTAAATAAGAAAGTTTTTGTTGAGACATTTCGATAAGCGTAGGGCACACTCGTTAATGCAGGAGATGTGTCCCTTTGGAGAGCGTTTGATGTGCATTATAGTCTAATCACAGCTTATAATTGAAAGTATGAACCATAACTCATTCAACTCAATATTTTCATATGATCTGACCGTGGGACCTGTCTATGTGACCTAACTCTGACGAGAAGGAAATCGGTATTGCATTCGATGCGTTTCATTGAGAGCTTTCGATCGCCGCCTTGCGCGTCTCGCTGGGGTTATTGGTTCGGAAGATACGATGGGGGGTAAAATTTACCCTCCCCTACACCGCGCGTTCGGCTGGAGACCCCTACGCCGTGCAGGTTAACACCCTTAGGTGATAATCTAATGTGTACCTTTTTAACCTTAGGTGATCAACTAATGTGAACATTTACACACTTAGGTGATCAACTTATGTGTACCTGTACACCCTTAGGTGATAAACTAATGTATACCTTTACACTATTAGGTGATCAACTAATGTATACCTCTACACCCTTACTTTAGGTGATCAACTAATGTATACCTTTACACCATTAGGTGATCAACAAATGTGCACCTTTCACCCTTAGGTGATCAAGGAACGGCGAAATGAGCTGCAAAACGCCTCCGGGGAGGATGACGTGGCCGACGAAGCAAAAACGGGTAAAACACTTGTAATACCATCTGTAGTGATTAACTGACATCAGCGATTATTGGATACATTACACAGCTTTATTGAATTCATGCCAATACCTATGTGACGTAAATTGTATAAATCTCCGTGGTAAGTGTTCGGGGTTACTAACCATCACAACCCATGCTGTCGTTTTTATTCCGCTTTCAGGGTGGTAACCATGGGTAATAGTTGCTGTATGTCATCAGATCGTAACTCATTGCTTTGTGTGTTGCTTTCGCTCAGACGGTTGAACCTGTGCATGGGTAAAGTGCTGTCTAGTGCACATCAGTATGCAAAACTGTGCATTTTGTGCTGTTCGTTCAGGCGTACAAATGTAACGTGCTGTATCGTTCAGGTTATTAACCTTGCGCCTATTTGTGCCTGTTTTGCTTCGTGCGGTAACCATGAACAAGTGCTCGGTCAGATGTACTCGATGATCCGTTCGCCTTTTGTGCTGTTCGCTTCAGACGGCAACCATGGTAACTGTGCTGTACGTTTCAGGTAAGAAGCGCCGGGCGTTTCTGGACCTGCTGCTATCCTCGACCATTGACGGCCAGCCGCTGAGCGACTCCGACATCAGGGAGGAGGTCGATACGTTCATGTTCGAGGTCAGGGCATGTAGAGGTCAGGGCATGTAGAGGTCAGGGCATGTAGAGGTCAGGGCATGTAGAGGTCAGGGCATTTAGAGGTAGCGGGCTCTTAGAGGTCAGGGCATGTAGAGGTCAGGGCTATTAGAGGTCAGGGGAATGTAGAGCTCAGGCATGCCGAGGTCCGGGCATGTAGGAGTCCATGGGGAATGTAGAGGTAGGGCTGGTGTAGAGGTCAGGAATTTAGAGGTCAGGGCGTGCAGGAGGTTCAGGGGCATGTAGAGGTCAGGGGATGTAGACACTAGACGTTCGGGCATTTCAAGGTCAGGGCATGTAGAGGTCAGGGCACATGTGAGGTCAGGGCATGGGTGACTTCAATACGCAAGTAATATAAGATAATGTGTGAGTTATTGACATTTTTAGGTTAGGCTCTTGTTGAGGACAGTGCAAAGGGTTTGGTCGAAGCGTTTGTGAACTCACAGTATTTATGAGGTTAGGTCTCTGCTGAGGTCTGACCGTGGGGTGAGGCCAGTGAATGTAGAGATAAAGGCATGCGAGCATTTTGATCAAGCGAAGGTCAGGGTTGGGAAGCAGGGTTAAAGGAATATGCACTTAACTTAGGTTTTAACTGGATAGCAGATTGCGGGTGTACTGAGAACATTAAATCTGACATTGTCCTTCCAAACGACTAGTTGCTGATTTGAACGCCAAACACGTTGGGCAACTCTTGGTGCCTTTGGGATATTAAACTTAGTGACTTTCTCGCATACGTAATAAGTAGTTATCTCACTGTTTTCATCGTATTGCGTGCCCCCCACGTCCTACCCGGCGCGAGCGAGCGGCCGGTGACCCACGCCAGTTCCGCGTTTCACGTATCCGGTCGATCCCATCGTGCGGTGCCGGGCAACAGTCGCACGCTGTCAGCCTCTCTTGTGCCGTCACACCTCGCTTTGGTGCGCAAGAACTCTGTTTGTGCAGTCACATGGTAAACCTATTATTATTTTTCAAATCTACACAAATTCTGACTTTTTTTCGCCCAAATGAATTCCAGGACCCGGGTAATCCAGGGGGCATTCTTCTCAATATTATCATAACTTTCCCAAGGTGCTATCAGTTCCTTTAAAGGGAGAGTGCCACCTTGCGGCCGATATTGCGGTTTGTGGTTGGGTGTATCGGTAGATTAAGCGTGTCCGATTACATGCAAAGTTCTGTCGAACTGCATCCTTGTAGAATCAAAAAGACTTAAGCACTTTCAATGATGGCCAAATTCCATCGTAAATGGAATCGCCTGAAGGCCGACTATTTTGAATCGCAGAGGTTTCTTTGCGGGCGTAAATTTTCTTTTGAAATTGCACAAACTCGACATCATCTTTCCGTCAGGTGAACTTAAAGATAAGCGTGTGCAGTTATTATATCTGTCAAATCTCTAGCCTCTTTAAATAATACTATGATCAACGCAAGAATATCAGAGAATTTGTGAGCTCAATTTTGGGGGCTGTGAAGTAAGTGACACTACCGTAACACAAGGACGTGTTATAGTCAAGCCAGCGGCGAGATTCACGACTAGCTTTGGCGGGAGCCATAGCTTATACAAACCGGTAGTGAATTTAGTGGCGTATAAGTACCTGTAATTATTAACCTAAGTAGTGTATGCCATCGCAGCAATGTAACATTTCTTACGACAGTATATTCAAACGGATTGAAATACGTTTTTCTTCTCATTCACATGCAAGTGATGAATGATCAGTTTCATATGAAATAATACATTAGTGAAAACATACGCGTCAGCTTTACTACGACATCTATTGGCAAGTATCTAGTACTAGAGAGTGGGCCTGTCATCAGGCGGGATCAGAATTAGTCTGTGCTCAATGGGGCAAACGATATGGTGACAAGAAATGATTTCGCCGATCCATTGGTAGGGCTGATAGAAAGAGCTCTGGAAATTACCAGCATTCCATTAAAGCTTGGCTTTTGTAGATCTCTCGAGGCTGGCTCATCGCTTTAAGGTAAATATTAAGGGCGAGCCGACTTTGCAATTTGGGCCCAATGGCAATACGCATATGATTTGAATCATGCGCAGAGATGAAAGGAATCTAGAGATATGTCCGATTGCCAGAGACACTTTTATGCCAGATGATAGCGGTTTGCAGATGTGATGTGATGCAGATATGTAACCTGTAGGCTAAGACTAATTGCGATCTTGGCTGTTTTTCCATTATATTTCCACTCTGTTACAATCAATGTAGGTGATATGAGTGATATGCCTTTAAGCATGTTAAAGATATGTTTATTGACGGTTCAGAGCATGCTTGACGTTCAGCCTTATTTGTTAAGAAGAGATTCCGAGAAAATAAAATTGTAATCATTTTTCCATCAGAATCTGCACATACTGCAAGTGGTTTTACTAGGGACAACGTGACGAACGTCTATGAACAATGTTGAATAAACGACTAGCTGAACTAAACTATATTACATGTATGAACAAGCTGCCTGACTATGTATAGTGAGGAACAGTGACTGACGTGTTTCAGGGCATGCACACATCTGCGGGCAACTGGGCGTGACATTGGGCCGCAGCCACTCCAGCAGAAGGTGTACGAAGTGCTGGTGGGAGCGTGCTCGGCGAGGAGTCCGGTGAGCGCTACAGCGAGGCGATTGACGGGGGCGATTGCGCACGGCGTTGCGGGGCGATTGGCGAACGGCGATTGCGGGGGCCGTTTGCGTTGACGTGGTAGTTTAGATTGAATCATTGTATAGCACAGTGATAAGTCACGACAGTTGCGTGGTCAGAAGCTGCATGACGTCACAGAACAGCTGCAGTGACGTCACAGAACAGCTGCAGTGACGTCACAGAACAGCTGCAGTAACGTCACAGAGTGACAGCACAGCTGCCGTAACGTATTTCCGATCGAATCTGAGCAGCTAAGACGCTTCGGAGTAGCTATGCGTTGGGGTTCCGGAACTGTGCTGTTGTCTCTACGTCTTACCTGACATGCACATATTATTGTAGAGAGAATATATTTATTGTATAATGCTAAAATTTAACCAACCATTTCGTCCTAGGCGCTATACATTGTTTTAATTTTGTCCTTTGTTTGATTATTATCAGAGTGATATATTTTATATTTGTGTTGTCATTTTGTAAATCGTATGTCTGACCTGTGCTGGAAACTATATTTATTTTTATTTTTACTTTCACCTGCTATGTGTCAACGCCATGCTGTTTCTCTCCATTGAACTGATTCCCTATCAACCTCTTGAAAATTGCTCACCACCTGCCACCACACTCCGTCTGAGTAAAATGTCTAGCGATCGTGAGGATTCGAACCAGCTACCTCTGCGTTGCAGTCCAATCACGCGGGACGAGCTTCCGGAACTGCGCTACCTGGAGATGGTGATCAAGGAGACGCTGCGCCTGTTCCCGCCGGTGCCGATGATCGGTCGTCGGCTCAACTCGGATACCGTCATCGGTATGACGTAACTCTGACGTCATAAGACGTAACTCTGACCTCATTAGACGGAACGCTGACGTCATTAGACGGAACAATGACTCATTAGACGGAACAATGACTCATTAGACGAAACAATGACGTCATTAGATGGAACGCTGTCGTTATTAAAAAGGAACGCCGACGTCATTAGACGGAACGATGCCATCATTAGACGAAACGCTGACGTCATTAGACGTAATCTGACGTCGATAGACATAAATATGATGTAATAACCCGCGTCCCACTGGGCCTCGGGTTCACGCCCTACTGGGGCGGAGTGTTTGAACACCCCCCTCTAATTCGGCTCCTATGAGACGTTGATCCAAACCCAAAACATTGTTCGTAATGTCGTCAAAAATGATTTCAAACTATATCAGTTTTTGTTTCACTCAGTTAAAAATTGAGGTCACCAGAGGTCATCAAACGTCAAATTTTCCAGTTTTATGACCTGGCTCCAGAAAATCCCATATATCTCAGAAACTATGCTAGCTAGTAGCAAATAGGGGGAAAATAGAAAGGTCTTGACAATTTGTAATCGAAAACATGTCATCAAATTTGAGCTCAGTTCAACCGTTAAGGCTCTAGAGATCATAAAAGTCAAAATATTTTTCGCATATAAATTTGTACCTCATAAAGATAACATAATATTGTTTACGACATCGTGTTTGTCTCGCCAAGGAACGTTGAAATATATTCATCCTGACCATGTAAGGTAAAAAAATGAAATCAGATTAAGGTCCAAGTAGGTGAACCAAGTAGGACATGTTGCATATAGGGAGACGGGTCTTGACGAGACAAACACATTGGTGAATTTGTACTTCTCTATCTTCATGAAGTCGAGAGTTATTGCCGAAAAAGTGTTAGTGACCTCGGATGGCCTCAGGTGACCCCGTATGGGTCTTTGAACAAAACCTGCACTTTGATCACCATTTATTAGTAATATCCTATGATAACATTATCCAGAAGAAATTTGACTGGTTTCCTTGAAATAGGAAGCATTTTAATGTTTCTCCATTGACTTATAATTGGGAGGTCACGAAATTGACCCGACCTCAGGTCAACGATGTCAAAAATCATAGATCAACGTTTTGTACATACTGATGACTTCATGCAATCCTACAAGTTTTCTATTGATCCCTCAGAAACTGTGGTCATGGCACGACCGCAATTTTTTTTGGAGATGGGGTCATTTGACCTGACTTGGTAACCTGACCTAATCCGACACGAAACTCAGAATTTAACATGATATTCGGAAAGGATCAATGATAAGCTTGACCAAATTTGGCGTCGGTACTCGACGCCTTTTTTTCTTTCCAGAAATTTCGATGTTCACCACAACAGAGAAGTGGTGTGCTCCCCAGTGGTGCGCGGTATAAGACGTGACTTTGACGTTATAAGACGTAACTTTGACGTTATAAGATGTAACTTGGACGTTATAAGACTACCTCTCACGTCATAATGCGTGACTTTGACGCCATAACAAGTGACTTTGACGTCATTAGACGTTATTTTGACATACAACGATTGAACTCTTTCTTCGTGAATTACACCTACGTATATCTGACGTGGAGTAGCTTTTCCTACTTTTGAATGGTGTTCCCAGTTCGATAACGACTCTACTGTTCATGATTTGGATGCAAATGTATCAAGGCACGATATATCATGTCGATACAAATGATACTCGGGAGTCGGGGAACAAATAACTCAGTCGGTATAAGCATCAGCTAAAAAACTAACTGTTCCGGATTGAAATCTAACTGTAACTTGTGTTGCCAAACAATGCAAAAAAGAGGTATCTAATTTCAATTTTTTCATGAACATAGGAACTATTGGTTCCCAAATAAGTGTCCCGCTGGGTTGGCCGGCACAGCAGTTTAAGGGAATATATCGCCTTGAGAAAATTACGAGAAATGATAGAGATGAGAGCCACTCATCTGGTCACTCATCTGCATCAATCCACATATTTCTCCCAAGGCGGTATATTCCCTTTAACTGCTGTGCCGGCCAACCCAGCGGGTGCTTATTTTGGAACCAATAGAACATGGTTGTTTTCGAATTATCCCCAAGAGGGAGAGGTAAAGGTCTCTTTGTATCTCTGCGATCTGGTAAATATCTGCGAACCAATGAAACCGATTTGGTTTCTAATCATTCAATCTGGTGACATCTAAAACAATGCCGTATTTAAATTTATTCATTTTGGTCTAATGCAAGTGGACCAAATTGGACCCAAAACACTAAAAGCCGTTGCAAATGCCGTCACAGCAAGGTTTTCCAGCCCGCTATAGCCTACAACTGCCTCCAGGTCTCCACGCCTGTGGCGACATATGACTAACACCCCCTTTGCCATAAAACATCATCGCATCATCTAAAAAAAATACCATCCTCGGGATTCGAACCCACGCTGCGCACGACACCTCGCTCCCGTCTACCCTCCGGCAGATGGCTACCCGGTACCGCGCAGCTGCAACATCGGCCTGCTGGTGTACGCCATCCACCGCGACCCACGTCACTGGCCCGATCCGGAGAGGTTCGACCCGGAGAGGTTCAGTCCGGAGGCCAGCCGGGGGCGGCACGCCTACAGCTACGTCCCGTTCTCCGCGGGGCCGCGCAACTGTATTGGTGAGTAGAGCGGCCGGTTTTATCCCGCAGTGGGAGGGAGAAGAGCTGCCGGTTTAGGCAGAGACGCCGGACCACGCGCCCGACTCTCTGATTGGTCGGCCGGCTGACCTGTCACGTGACCGGTCAGAAGGGGGTCGACACCGGACGGCCGGCCAGCTGACAGCTCACGCCGAATGTTCGCTGACGCAGCAAGGTTCCGTAGGTTAGATATGCCGGCAGATCGTGATTGTTGTATGAGATACATCGAAGCTGTGTGCCTAAATATCATAGCAGAACATCTCATTAATTTGTCGCCACATAACCGCTTTTGAATTGTATGTCGTCTCTAGACAAGTGCAAATATTGGAGATAAAAAATGCCGGGTTAAAAGGGTCGATAGGTCAATGGTTTAACGGGTCGTCGGGTTACTGGGTCAAGTTACCATCAAAACATCTGTCTGTCTCTGTCTCTGTCTCTGTCTCTGTCTCTGTCTCTGTCTCTGTCTCTGTCTCTGTCTCTGTCTCGGTATCGGTCTCGGTCTCGGTCTCGGTCTCGGTCTCGGTCTCGGTCTCGGTCTCGGTCTCTGTCTCGGTCCGGTCTCTGTCCTCTGTCCTCCTGTCTCTGTCTCTGCTCTGTCCTGTCCTCGTGTCCTGTCGGTCCTCCCTAGTCTCGGGTCCCTGTTTAGGAACCTCGGTTCTGCTATAATCTGTAAATCCGTACTTCGGTCTGCTGTATACTGTGCCATCTGTCCCTTGGAGTCTTCGGGGTCCTCACTTCTCGCGCTCTGCGCCGTGTACACTCGTCGGAGCGGCTGTAGTGACATACAGTGCGCTTCCAGATTTTTACGGCACTGGTGAAAACCTACACCTTAGCAGCGGGCAAAGCCGATCAGCGTTCTGGTCGGGCCATCAGTGCCTTAGTTTGGTTCAAGTTAAGCCTATCACTTACGAGCCAACGCGGCGCAAGCCGCGGAGCCGAGTCCTCCATTGAATACCGGATTTTTTCTCACATATAAGCCGCGACCCCGCGCCCGGCCCTGCCAGACCGCGAGCTGGTACAGAAGCTTATATCTTTTGAATCCCGCATCCGACTTCGACAAGCAGGTTTCGCCACTCGTGATGAGCCCCATCAAGTGACATTATGGATTATTTGCTGTTTTTTATCATGTGATTGGTCAGTACATGGCGCGTGACACGTCGCGCCCTCCAGGGTGTCGAGAAAGTATTATCCTGGCCTGTAGCTTGAGACAACGGCTGGACTATACACGCTACATAAATCTGCCGCTCGTGAGGCGCTGGCAGACCACACCACGGAATGCCTTGCACAGGTCAAACTCTGCGGTCACACTGCACCGTGCGACCGTGCACCCCTGTTTCCGTCCACGAAAATTGCATGCAAAACATCGTTGCAATACCTGAACCTATATCTCGGCAACCAAAAGTCCCGTAAAGACACGGTCGAACACCACAGACGCGTAGAGGAACCGCACCGCCCGGGCTAATGCACTAGCGTGGATCAGCGGCGCGTGGAACGTGCAAAGTTACTGGCTATATAACGCAAATCATAGTTTTTTATGACGTCTTCACCAATTCAATCAGATGCTAGCACCTATGGACGTGGAGAGCGATGGAAACAAACACACTGTAGTGCACGTAGTGCTCGATGCTCCTGGTTTGTCTCGTTCTGTCGTCCAAGTACGCTGACATCACCAAGACTCTCTGCGCGCTGATGGGTCTACAGGTTTTTCAGAAGTTATGCTACAGCAGGGATGGAAGATTAAGTGTGGCTGCGTCGTGCGGACGGTGGGATGACGAATCACTGTCGACATCTCAGCCTAATCATTTTATCTCGATCTCCCCCGAGCAGCCTGAATTTACCCATCAAAAACCATATCGCGCCCGGACCTGTCCATAATCCTCGTCTTGGAGGTGCAGTGCTCTCACTACACCCGCCCGAGTTATTTGCCGCGGTTCGCAGAACACATAAGATGTCGTGTGACCGACTACTAGAAGTCGCGGAAATAGTGACATCAATAAGGTCAATTGCGGGCTAAGTGCACATTAAATGGGGTCTGAAGTCAACTTCTGGGTACGAAACTGTGTCATAGGGTACGCGTTGGCCTGTCTCAGTCGGCTTGATGATAGAACGTCGAGCGGCACCTCTATCTTAGTCCGCTGATCTGACGATTCATTAAATGGGTTACCGCACACGCATGACGTACAAGACGAAACATGTGATGAACAGTCTCTTTTTGTAGCTACGTACGATAGAGCCAATATTTAGCAAAGGCTCGGGTTTGTATGTTTAAAGTGTAGTCAGAAGAGCGTGGTATGCTCTATAGATAATAGCAAGCTGACTCGAGTTGCCCATTAATGATTCTGCGTTAGCTTTTATCGTAGTTGAGTGAACAATAGGACTACTACGCATATTCCCACCAGTTTAGGCTTGTGATGTGATTTTACGATGTGATCTAGTAATCTTAATATGTGCGTACGTGCATAAATCAAACATCAAATAATGAAAAATAATAATAAAAGTACATTAGCTTTGCACAACCGAACCTTCAGCGTTAATCTATAGGACGGGTTGAATATAAATTGTATGCTGATAACGCTTGGATTGGGTATATTATCGGTAACTCGTACTTCCGTACCCTATACTTTACGCTATCCATTTAAATGGCGTACCTTATATACTGGCATATATACTATAATATATTAAATATAATATACAATTAACTAATTAATATAGTATCATTAGTACTGTTATATCCGCTCTCGAGCATTAGGTGGCTTCGTTTAGCGCCTAATGACGGGGCTTGTCGAGTGTGAAGAAAGCGTACAGAACACCAGGGAATTGACGAATTTAGACTCGCATGTATTAACATTGCTGGGTAAGGGTTATTTCCGAGCCGAGGGTTTTGACGGGAATCTCTGCGGGCATCGGTCATTTCATGCCAGCATGTTGGTGTGGGACGCCTTCACAGCAGCTTTACTTTTCGCTAACAGGCTTTTACTTGTAAGCAGTAGTTGGTATGTCTAGTGCGGCCATGTGTGTGGCTCGTTAGTGCAGAAGTGGTACTCCGTCTCGTAATAGACTCGACGCGCATTACCGTACCTAGGTACTGCTGGAGGTATATCTACTCCCCTCATCAACACGGGTATTCGTTTCCTTTGTATAGTATACCAGTGCTATCGGCTCGTATGACTATTCCGTCATACACGGTCAGTTATTCCGATGCTCAGTGTGTCGGGTGCCTCCTAACTATCACACTACACGGGTATCAGATTCCGTGCTCCAGTTGATGGTCAGGGTTGTATTACTATCGTCACTCTAAACACACGGCTATGTCAGTTATTTCCGTTGCTTACTACAGTGTGATTATTTGGGTAGAGTAAATCCTATCATCAACAATAACGGTGTTACAGTATTATCCGTATAGTCTACCAGTGTAATGTCGGATGTTACCTTACCTGTACTAACACAGGGTTCTTCTAGATTTATTTTCTGCTATTATGCTCGCGTAATAAGTTGTGTCGGTGCCAGTCCCTACTAGGATAGCAGATTATTTTGCACGCAGTGGCCACAGAGTTTTCCGTGTAAGCTTCAATAAACGCCATTTTCCTCCATGTTTCTGGTTTTGGGTTCCAGCCCTCCTCCTTTATCTCGACAGCTGTTGATGGCACATCAGTTTCTCGTGCCGTAGCTTTTCTCTTTCTCCGATTGTGTGGTTGTTGGTCCTCGTGTGTTCGTGAGAGGATAGTTTGACCCCAGCTCACATCAATTAAGTCAAGTAAATAAGTGTTTCACCTCAAAAAATTACCTTTTTGTTCGACCGCATTCGATATATTAACCTATACATTTTCATCAGAATAAAGTCCGAGTCATCTACTTCGGTGGCAAAGCTATCTACGCTTTGAGATTATTGTAAAGAGTGCGTATCTCCAGTCGGTGCTCGTGGCTACGATCGCTGAGGGCGTGTTTTTTAGCGTCTCACCGATATTACACAACACGGGTCAGTACATATCATGAGATGCAATCGCATATCATCAAAACAAAGGTGTCATTTTGTTGTTTCATGCGTGTATCAAAGACTTAAAATACATAAGGTTATCATTCGCACAATTTATCATCGTCACGCAACTGTTCGTATGCGCGAACCGACACACGAGACGGTAAGGTAAGGTCGCAGGCGGTCGCCCTCATAACAGTAGACAGTGATCGGCCAGAGTTCGAACGCGATTGATCTGCGGTTGATGATAGGATTCCTTTTTCCCTAATCAGGATGGCCTCGAGGGCCACCCAGTCCCGCAAGCAGGAAGCCTCCTCCGTCTGAGGATGGACGGTGTTGGCACGATCCTCTTTTGTCGGGTCAGCCGGGTGGTACATGGCTGCGACCTGATATGGCTGCATGTGTCCCCTTTGTGGACAGATGCGCATATACCTGGCGCGATACGCGAAGCTATATACCGTTCGCTGTGAGGGAGTTATAGTAATATAGAATATACTTGCATATTCTGTTATTGCATCACACACCATAAAATAATATATATATATATCTAAGAATACATATAAGACCCGCATATTACTAACTGCATGAATAATTGCATTCCTTTATGCAATATATATATATAATATATTACATATAATATATAGTATACATATAAACCACTGGTATCATGCATTTGCGACAACATACGTGCGGGTGGATAGTTTAAGTTTCTGTCGACAGTGTGGAACATTGGACATGTTGGGGCCGATATCTCGGTGTGATTCGTGACTGTTAGTCGTGTCCATGTGGCCTGTGCGGGTTTAGTGTTAGTGGCCGTGTGCTGGTGTCACGCGGAGGAATAAAATACCTAAACCAGTCTCAGCATTAGTATACGATGATAATGTATAGCGCATACCTACAACCCAAACAAGAGACAATAAAACTATCACCCTCCGGCCTCCACACAATACACCACATTTTCTGCTTCTCAAACATAGTCAGCAATTATCCCGGGCCCCGGCGTTAATTTTGGGGTCCTGTCGAACACGGAAGCTCGTGGGGGGAAGAGGGGGGGGGGGGCGTTAAAACGCCCCCATGATTATCTTCTGAACCAATGATCGCAGCTAGAATCACAAAGCAGCATTCACAGCAGCATTTTTTGTCTATAAGCCATAGGAGCCGAGTTAGAGAAGGGGGGAGATAAAAACAGTCGGGCGCGGGAAATGCAGACTGCAGAGGCCTAGTGGGGTGCGGGTTAAAATTTGCATTTTACGGTCTGTTAAAATTTAGCTAACTTTGGTGTCAAACTCGTGTGTAGTGACGTCACTAAATTCGCTATAACTCGAGATAAAAAATAAAAATATGGCACAATTTATTTTATTTTTGCAGAGAAGATGGAAAATCGATGTAGAACCAATTAATCGAAGTTTCACGTTGAATGCGATATCAGCTTTTGAGTTATGACGTAAGTTCATCAGGGGGGCGTTAAACGTCCCCTCCCCCATACCATAGTCAATACTGGATTCAATTTGTTATTTTGTAAGAAATATACTCTTCGCAAAATAATATGTATGAATAAACACTTATAGTCGACCTCTGGTCCTTTAAGATCGAACGGTTATTATTCCAACAATATCAAAATTTAGCCCAGTCAATCCAAATGAATTCAAAGTTCCAAATTGATTATCCAATCCATTCAAAATGCAATTTGATAACGAATTAGATCGGATTACAAACTGGGCCTTCTACGACATCGACCAAGTCGAAAAACACCCTTACTCTCACTTTTTTGTTCAAAATTGGTGTATATGGGTATCTGAGTCCTGAATTTCAGCTGTGCAAAAATATTAGCTCGTCTGACCTCAGTTATGGAGTTTATACCTCGCGCATTTTGCATGGGCACTTTGCAGAGGTGGTCTTTTCGTGAGGCCCGAAAGGACTGCATCTGACTTAACCAAATGCCAAAAATACTTTGTATAGCTAGTCACAAGAAACGATTTTTTTTTTTATGATTTTTTTTGCGTGACCTTGATGAAATGACCGACGTGAACCATTGAGGACATTTTTTTCGATGACCTCGGTGGACTCGGTTACACCTCTGATTTCAATTTTTTCACCTCTCAAAATACTTGCAAATTGCTTGTCAACAATGCAACAAATAAGAAAGGTGCGTTTTTTCCTCTAATTTCCCATATTTTCCATCTAATAAAAAAAGTGGCGGGGATGGGGGTTTTCGAATTAACACCCAGGGGGAGGGGTAAACGGGCAAATTCTGCCAATCTTATAGACCGATTTTGACGGGTCCCCCCATTTGATCTGGCGTGGTTTAAGACGGGCTGTATATAATTGTATACACTTTGGTCCTATATGGTGGACGCCAAATTGGACCAAAACCACCCAAACCACCAAATCGTTGCAGACGACATCATAGCTCCAAACCTATGCGGACTGATTTGAACAGTTATCTGACCATTCGATCCAGCGGTGGTTAAAACGTGTGGACTCAAGAGTTTTCATCTACTTTGGTTCATTTTAGTGGACCAAATAGACCAAAACGACAACACGTTGAGACGGCGTCATGCTTCAGAACCTATGGGACCGACTTGAAACGGGTTTCTTCAATCAATCTGGTGTGGCCAAAAACATTGTGTCTTCAGAATTCTATCATTTTGATTGAATCTTTATTGGTCCAAATCAGACCCAAATAACCAACAAAAATCATTATGCCAGAGGACGTCAGAGTTCCCGAACACTAATGGGTCCATTTGCGGCTGCACTAATCTTCAACCAATTTGATCTGGGCTTGGTCCAAAAGGGGCCCGCTAAGAGTCTAACTCGACTTGGTCTACATAAATGGAAACAAAATTGGGACCAAAACCCACCCAAAACACCAAAATCGTTGCAGAGGACATCATGCTCCGAACATGAATGTACCGATTTGGGCATAATCTCACCGATTCAATCCGGCGTGGTTGAAAACGTTGTGGTGGACAGTTTTTATATAATTGATAAATCTAAGTGGACAAATTGGACCCCCAAAAGCTAAGAAACATTTATTGCAGAATGACGGTCATGCTCGAAACCTAAAGTACTGATTTGTTCGGAATTTCACTTTCCGATCCGGGTGGTCAAAACGTTGTGGTGTATAGTTTTATCTAATTTAAATTCAATCCAGAGTGGACCAATTTCCAAAACCTCAAAATCGTTGCAGATGGACGTCATTGCGCCGAACTATGGGACCGATTTGGACAACGATATTCACAATTTCAACTGGCTTTGTCCAAAGCAGGGCGTATTGAGTTTAAATCATTTTTGGTCTAATTTACATGGACCAATCGTGACCAAAACACCAGTTTTGTTGGTTCCGGTCTAATTTGGTCCACTTAAGAACCAAAACTCGTCAAACTCAACACGGCACGTTTGGCATCAAGCCGGATAATCGAATGGTGACGATCTTGACGCAAATCAGTTTGATCTGTTCTAAGCAATGGCGTCGTTGCAACGTTTTTTGCTTTTTTTGGTCTAATTTTGTCCACTTAGCTAAAACCAAAGTCAGATAACACTCTTCTCCACAACGTTTTGAACACGCTGGATCGAATGGACTAAATACTGTCCAAATCGGTCCCATTAGGTTTGGAGCATGATCTCGTCTGCAACGATTTTCGTGTGTTTTGGGTGGTTTCGGTCCAATTTGGTCCACTCATATTAGACCAAAGTGTATCTTAAAATTTATATTACGCACCTCTTAAGACCATCCCAGATCCAAATGGGTGAAGACCCCGTCCTAAATCGGTTCCCCTTCATAGCTTGGCAGATATTTGCCCCGTTCCCTTCCCCCTTTGGGGGTATTCGAAAAAGCCGACCGTTATAGATGAAATATGGAATTAGAGGAAAAACGCAACCTTTTTTTTTTGTTGCATTGTTAGACAGCTTGGCAGATTTTGAGAGGTGAAAAATTGCTAAATCAGAGGTGACCCGAGGTCAAACGAGTCCTCGAAAAATGTCCAACAGGTCCACGTGGTCAAGGGTCATTCAAGTCACGCAAAAAATCTAAAAAAATGTTTCATTGTGAGACTCAGCCCATAACAAGTATTTTTAGCAATTGGGTTAAGTCCAATGCAGAATTTTTTCGCCCCGAAAAAACCTCTGCAAAGTGACCCTGCAAATGCCGAGCTTTAACTCGATAGTCATGTAGGTCAGATCGAGGCTAAAATAATTTCCACAGCTGATCTCGGGAACCCAAGATTACCTTATATCACCTAATTTTGGAGCAAAAGTGAGAGATAGGGTGTAATTTGGGAAAAAATGGTCGAAATGTCGTGGAATGCCCCATACTATTAAATCATCCATATCCATTTCCTTCTCTTGCCTTCGCCACCGGGCTCTACGTCTTCGGCACTCTCAATCGGCCAGCAAGTATCCAGTACTCGCGGTAATGCCAACAATCGCAACCCACGGTTACAACTTTGTTAATTCACCGCCCAATCACCACTGCCGAGCCCATCACTAAGGCCGACAATGTGTGACCGATTCTGCATTCTTTGCCAGTGAAAGTATATCACATC
The DNA here is from genome assembly GCA_014673585.1 of Semibalanus balanoides. Lineage (NCBI taxonomy): Eukaryota > Metazoa > Arthropoda > Thecostraca > Balanomorpha > Balanidae > Semibalanus > Semibalanus balanoides. Next base: position 29,087 of record VOPJ01003483.1, read on the forward strand.
GGGAACAGTCAGTAACTCGCGTTATGAAATATACCCCAGTAAGGCGCGGGTTAATGCTCACCTCTGTCAACATATCAGACAGGCGGCAGCTGATTGTAAAAGCAGCAACACGTGTCGTGTGCGCAAAAGCAACATTTTAGTACCTTATTACATACGTCTGTCGGTATAACTTTTATATGAGAAATTGTGCAAAAAGGCTGGTGACAAATTTGTGGCTTCAGAATCTCGCGAACAGCTGGGATCTCCCAGCTCTGTCAGCTACCCAGCCCATCCCTATCACCCAGTACCGCTGGGATACTGGGTGACCAGCCCATCACTATCACCCAGTACCGCTCGTCAGCTGCTGCCGAGCCCATCACTATCACCCAGTACCGCTCGGAACGACCCGCGACATCATAATGACATCATAGTCGATCGCTTGTAAACGTATACAAACCATCAGTCACGGCGGCCTTTTTAGACAGCAGCTGTCTACGGCTGCGGAGCTGCTCCGCAGAAACGCAAACACAATCAGTGCTGACCTCCAACTGTATCAACTGAAACGCCTGGAGCAGAAACAACAGTGCGAAAACGAACTGACCGGCGAAATCGGCACACGAGTGGCTGCACCCCGCAGTTAAGCTATAACCGAGCGGTAGAGCAAAGCGCGTTCATGTCGGTGGCCGGTTCACTACTTCAGTCAACACATCCACTTATGACTAGTAACAAAGTACCGCGGGGCCGCGGGCAGAACAAGCGAAGCCGGCTGCTTAAAGCATGGCAGCTGGTAATCAAGGAATACAATACGAACCAAACGGTGAAAAGCGCGCGGCGTGACGCGTATAATGTACGTCTCCCATATACAGCGGGTAGACACGTGTAGCGAGTATAGGCAGGCTAACGTATACTGTAGCCAAGAGGCAACGCAGCGGCGCGCGATGGTAAAATATATACGCAGCAATAGCATGAATATCATATTGCAATCATTTATAAAATCAGCATAACGATTAACATACAGCCAAGTGGTATATAAACTAACCTCTGACGTGATTTCAAGGCCAACGCCACGTCATAAAGCGTCCGTAATATCATCAATATGGCACAGATTGGTAAACGCACAAATAAATCGCAGAACGTCCAAAATATGACCCATTTGTTCATTTTGCATTACCAGCATGCGTGTATGAAAATATGAATATTTGACGTAAAAACAATCACCGTACCATCACAACGCAGCGCTAAAAAACTGATGCACACCACAGGAAACCGTCCATGAAAAACAAAGGCACATTTGACTTGGAAGAAAAGGGTCACCTCGACCCGTTCGGGCCATTGCGCAGCCATGGGATGAAGGCAACTGGGTAACATGAGACTAAATGGAATGCCGACCGGGCAGCCGTACATGCACTTCCAGTGCCCTTCCCGCAGGGCGAAGCTATGGGGGCTAATGTCATGCAGATGTCCAGTTCCACCACTCTCCGGTGGGGAGGGGGAGGGGGCACCACATGCCCGCTGGTCAGCGGCCACCAGATCCCGGTTAACGCTGGCGTGACAAAGGCTATAGGACAGGCAGTCGGGAGGATAAAACAACATAATCTGACCACATAACGCCCATACGCATATCACCCACGATACGACTGACTAAACTAAATACGAAATCGAGACAGAGACTCGACATCCACGCATCACAACTCAGCCAAGCAAGCCTCAACCCCACATAGCCTCATCAACGCTTCGCCAAACCTTTTCTCACACCACATTCCAGCACTGATAAGGCGAGGGGCACCGTCACTCCCGCAGCGCGCACAGCACAGCGGAGACCCTTACTGTATGACTCGGGAACCACACGTCACTGCTCCCCGAACAAGGCACGCATTCTGCATATACAGCCTCTGGCATAACTGGCGCAGGTACGGCCTCTGACACAGGCTCCGAGCGATCGAGCTGGTTACATGTTCAGACGACCTCCCACAGGTCTCTGAACTTCTAACTGTATCACAAGATATCGGACCAGTAGCACACAACCTTGTTCCTGTCACGGCGCAGGGCAGCGCCGGTGGGCGACCGCAGCGCCATCCAGCGGCTAGTTGAGGAAGCTCCAGTCTGCCTGACCGCCGTCAGGTGGCGGGGTCGTAGCTTCGGGCCGCAGCAACTCGCTGATCCTGCGGACGAGGCGGCACGCAAGTGTTAGCAAGAGGAATGTCAGTTACCGTCCTGTTGTAAGCTAGTCTGTGGTTGTGCTGCCAATCAGTTCATCGGCGGGTATATACAATACAATACACAATACATTAGGCGCTAGGCCTGTAGGACCAGATCCGAACTATCTCTCTTGGCGGGTGATTCTGCCTTTTCCGTCTTGAAGGGGCACGGCGAACACCAACGGTGCCCAGTGTTTATCCAGCCTGGCCTTGAATTGGTTGACTGTTTCGGCAGCGACTACACTCACCGGCAGCGAGTTCCAGTCGTTTACAACCCGAACTGCGAAGGAGTTTCGTCTAGCCCTGGTGGTCGCATGCGGCTTTAGCACTTTCCCTGGACGACCTAGTCTAGTGGTAGAGGCAGCGGGTAACTGGAAGAATGACCCCGGGTGCATATCGATCCCTGAGTGGGACAGCTGGAACATCGTGATCATGTCGCCCCTCCTTCTCCTGTGATAGAGCGATGACAGAGCGCGAGCGCTCTCAGCCTCTCCGGGTACGGCACATCTCGGAGGTGTCACACATTTTGTGGCGCGTCTTTGGACCCTTTCGATGCTCTGCTGGTCCGTATGGTTGAATGGACCCCACAAGATGTTACAATACTCTAGGTGATGCCTCACGAGAGCCTTGAACAACGGGAGGGTCTTCCAGTCAAGATGCACGAACACACGATTGATGACAGACAGAATTCTGGACGCTGTGGATGCCGCATCCGTGGCCTGCTTTCGGAAAATACACCACGATGGGTGTCGTTTTCTGTAGTAGGACTGCACTATAAAATGCACTTACCCGAAAATGAAAAGACCACTCATAAACTGTTGCATGGACCTTAAAAAGAGACTTGGTACATCGATTTGCGTTCTCCTTAAAAACTACCACCTCGACAAAATCGAAGCCTTGTAAAATAAATGCATTACTAGCAACAGCATGACGTTGTCCCTTCCTTTTATTCTCAATAACTTTCGATCCGTTTTAGCGAAATCGATCAAGTTTGGTAGGCTAGAAGAACGACTCATTTGAAACATTTTGCCACCAGAAAAGGTTGCAGGTCACGTCAGGTCACCGAGTTATGACGTCACAACCAAAAGTCCGCGCAGCGCATTTTTTAGCTGATGGATGTTCTGGTGCTACTTTAAACATAATTAAAACTTTAAACTTGGCGTCAGAAATGGATCATGACCGTCATTCGTGGCGGATCCAGAGGTCCGCCAGCCTGGATCAGAGGTCAGAGGCAGCAGAGGATCCAGAGGTCAGCCGTGGCGGATCCAGAAGGATCCAGAAGGATCCAGAGGGAGAGGCATCCCCTGAACCTCGAAGGGGTCCAACAGCCTGGAGAGGTCCATAGCCGATCGAAGTGACTAAACGAATTTCAACCCGTTTTAAAACAAATCGCAAGTCAATTTGTCCACCCTGACCTCAGGCAGACCCGTTCTGGCCACCACAGAGCCAAATCTGGTCTCCTTGGGGCCACTTCGGCCTCCAGAGGGACCATTCTGACTTGAAGAGGGCCCATTTCGACTTGAACAGGGCCCAATCCGGTTTGCAGAAGCCTACTTTAGCATGTAAAATACACATTTTGAACTAAAAGGGTCCATCCTGGGCTACATTTGTCTTCAATGTCAAAAGGGCCCAGCAAGGCTTGAGAGGTCCACCAAGGCCTGAGGGCCAACTTTGCTACGAGGTCCCATCTTTGGCCGAATCCTGGATCTACCACTGGCGGTCATAATATAAGTCCTTTGAGCCAGATAAAACATGGCTCAGGAAGTCAGGATGGGCCCTCATGAGGTCAGCACTGGTCCACTGGATGCTGAGTGGGCCCTTTGGAAACCAGAAGGGCCCTTGGAGGCCAGAGCGGGTCCTCTGGAGGCCAGAGTGGGCCTCATGGACGTCATATGGGTCCTCTGGAACCTAGGGAGTCTTTGGCTGGTCTGGGAGTGCACAGACTCTGGTCTGAGGGCCCCAGACTGGGTAAGATGGTCCCTGGTCCCATCCTGAGGGGCCCCAGGCCAGGGTCTCAGAGGGCCCTCAGACAATAGTCTAGGCACTCCAAGACCAGCCAAAGGCTTCCTAAGTTCCTGAGGAGCCACCCATCTGGCCTCTAGAGGGCCTACTCTGGTCTCCAGAGTAGCTCCTGCTCTGGCCTCCAGGGGCCCGTCTGGTTTCCGGATTGCCCCTCTTCCTTTCAAAGGGCCCATCTGGCTTCTAGATGGCACCTCTGCGAATTTCAGAGGACCACTATTTGTCTTCCAGAGGGCCCACTCTGGNGTGGGTATATTGTAGGGATTAACTAATAACTAGGGCGGGGGAGTCCGAGTGTATAGCCTAGAGACCTTTTTGCTTTTATTCTATTTAATTTAGTTATATTAAATAAAAAAAGAAAGCCACAACACAGATAACAAAGCCACAAATAATTGAGTCAATTCTTGGGAATTTTCGGAAAATCTAGAGACTTCTGGGATAGTCCTAGATACTTTATGGAGTGTTACCACCACTGTAAATTTGGAAGGTGCGTTGCTGAAGCTTACCCCCCCCCCCCCACAAAAGAAATGATAGAAAAATATTTTCTAAAAAATGGGACCGTTATGTTGTGTTATGTTTGATGTTAGCGTTGTGTTGTTGTGTTGTGTTACGTTGATGTTGCAGACTGCAGGGCCCCTTAATAGTCGCAGACAGGGAATCGGAATCGGACATCACCGATAATTTGCTATAAATAAATCAGACCAATGGAGGCCGGGGGCCGGGGAGGGGGACACCGCCGCACCGGGCACGTGCCCAATGTTGACATGCGACTGACGCACGTGGTGAAGTAATGCGTGAACCCTCACCAGTCACCATACCCGCTAAAAGGAAAACATCTTCGATAAAAGTATCACAAAGTTAAGAAGGGCAACGTCATGTTAGAGTGAAATGATTTTTTAGACATGCAATAAGAAATAACTACATTAGCTTTGTACTTACCAGCAAGACGGAAGCACACCAAGGCCGCGGCCGCGTGCACAAACCGGAAAGAACGGCTGCATACGAATAGCCACAGTTGAAGGGACTGTCTCTTACCCTACCGAGCGACACCCATGTGCAATGACTGAATTAAAATGATTACACAAGAAAGTTCCTCTTGACTGCCATCAGTTTATATTTTTCGTTTTTGATGATAATTTAAAGGATATATTGAAATTTTGATCAGCAGAGAGAAAAGAGTTCTAAAAAAAAAAGTTAGTAGGTATAGCTTTGCAGAGGGAAAGGGCGTATCTATAGTACCAAAAGAGAGCGCAAAACGGGACTCCAGAAAGGCTTGGAAATTCTGGGTAGTTGTTTGAGATGTTGTAGAACATTCAGCTTACTAAACAGACTTTCCCTTGGATTGACTGCTTTAGATTCATTTAAAATCACCATAAATACATATGATTGCCCTTCTCTGCCGGATCGCCTTTCCCTCTTCCAAAGTAAATTATTCTAGAATTCTTATGAAGTGAACGCTTCCTTTCTCTGAGTCTCATTCAAAATGTCATGATATCTCAAATCATCATCAAAATACAAAAAACAGAAAACTTGACGCAGTCAAAGGATTTCTTTGTGTAATCATAATTCATTCATTGCACATGGGTGTCGCTCTGGTAGGGTCCAAATCCTACCAATGGTTTCAAGTTTTAACATTAGGCCTATGGTCAACGGCGGGGACGGACGCCGCGAGGGGGGAGGAGATGGGAAGGGGCGGAGGGAGGACGCCCGGTCCAGCGACCCTCGTGTGGAAGGGGAGGGGGAAGGAGGGGGCTGGCATAGGGTTGGAGAGGGGACACGGGCACAGGGAAGGACGGGACAGTGCACGCACACCACCGGCCGCGCGATGCATGGCAAGAACTACTTTAACCCTATTACTGTTTCGAGGGGGGGGGCGAATCGGGCCCCCCTTTAGGTTTTTTCGCGTATGGGTCGCATTCAAAAACCAACTCAGAATCTTTCCAAAACCGTTGCTGGCTTTTTCCCAAAGTTTCATTGCGCATCGAATGGTTGTACTTTTTTCCAAATTGATATATTAGGAGGCGGGGTCCAGAACAGTTTTTAGGGGCGTTGTTCGGCCTACCGTTTTGACATGTTTGACCTCTTCATGGTTAAGCATTCATGGAGAGTTGTGTGTTGAAGAAAAGTGTTAGCAATAACAGACATCTGTAGAGAATTGATTGTTTTTTTCAGATGGCTATCTCGAAATTTCAAAATTTTGAATTTTGATATCCAATTTTTTTGATTTTTTTTTTTCACAAAATGATGCAAGTTTTTTATTTTCAGGACGTTTGAAAAATCTGATTTTTTATCTGAGAGAAAACATGCCAAATAATATGTGTGAAAGTTTCAGGGTGATATTTAAATATTTGATGACCTGATGTCAGGTAAAATGCTAACCTTCCAATATAAGTATACTGTGTTGAAAAAATTGAAAACGAGGGGTTTTAATACATTGCATCAATCCAATTATTCAAGAAAGCATCTAGGCCATCTTTGATGAAAAGGAATGAATTTTATTGTAGTCCATGACTTTTGCAATGTCATTCAAGGTCGTACCAACACCTCTTTATCAATAACTTCGTAACAGAACAGCAAAGTGACTCACAAATGGTCTCAAAATGTTTGTCTCGTCATACGCGTTCTTTTGATTATGCATTTTGAACCGATTTACGTCACCTTGAACTACCTTGACCTTGACCGTTGACCCGTGGTCAAATTTTCGATTGACAAAGTTGATATAGTTCGAACGCATGACGTGAAGAAACACGATGTACCAAGAAAAGTGCTTATTACTTTATATAAAAGTTCATTAGCGAACAAACATTTGCTGAAAAACAGGGTTTTGCTAACATTTGTTGACGCTCTTACAGTCCAAACCATTGACCTAATGTAGCGTAACATTTGATGCCCTTACGGGTGAAAGGACAATTAAAACCGCTTTACAGCGATTTGTCGGGATTGCGCTCCTAGCTGCCACAGTTTCTTCGAGGATAATGGCAAGGTTTTCCTGAAAATATCATGTTTGACAAAATAATTTTTGATTAGAACGTCATTTTGGACATTGAATGAACGTAAAGACCAAGGTTCACCAAATTGTATCAATATTAGAGTTCATTGGTCCGACCTTTAGTCACACACAAGTTTTCAATGTTTCTAGCCTCTTATGGCCAGCGGAGGATCTGAAAGGGGGGGCCGGAATATGCCCCCCCCGACAGATTCGTATACTTTTCATCCCTCCAGGAATAGGGTTAAGACTTATAAAATTAGCATTGGAGCCCTACCAATCATTTTTAGAAGACATCGCCTTTGTCATTGCGGCTTGCAATGTTTTAAGGCCTGCGGCGGCCCGCCTATCAGCTAGAGGTGCCAGCAAGGGCGGCGCCAAAGGCGGGACGGGGGGGGGCGTCCCCCCAACATTCTCGGTTTTTAACATTCAGCCTATTGACGTTGCATGGAAAGAATCGACTTCAAAATGCTTCTGTCCCCCCCCCCCTACTTTCGGAAGGTGGCGCCGCCCTTGGGTGCCACTTTTCAGACTTGTGACCACCCGACCCGACCTGCAAACCCCCTTCAACTGCCCAACATTACGCATGAGCATAAATAGACTGCCAGCTACCCGCATGTAACCACAAATAATTTGTTGTATCACTATGTCTGTCATTTATTCACTCATTTATCAATACTGAGCTGTTTTGTGTTGATCACTTCTCAGTTTTCACTGAGGACTGCCAACATGTGTTCAAGCACCCAAATTTCCATCAAAACCCCTGTTTTTTGTGCTTTAATTTATGAAAATTTTACTACCCGCCAACTATCCACTTCATCAAAGTAATCGCTTGTGCTACCCGCTACTACCCACGTCACCACGTGGGTAGAAACTACCCACATATGTTGGGTAACTGGATAGAAAAGTGGCACCTCTAGGTCTAGGGCGGGCCAGCCAGCCGCCGCTCCGGCCGGCGGTTCCCCGGGCGCCGCGGACGGGAGTCGAGGCTACTAAATACTAAAGCCTTAACGAGCGATGAAGGTAGGTCGTTTTAAAAGCCCTGTTTAGTTAATTATAAGAGCTATATTGACAATATTAAGCAATTCTTAAAAAAGAAAGAAACGTGTTCCATGAAGCTCTGGGCGGAATAAGCCCAAACAACAACCACGGACCGAAAATGTTATGGTTCTGAGTTCTGTGTGGTCCATTCAGTGAACATCAAACTAATTTTTTCCTTTTTTAGATTTAAGAGCTGCATAATTATTTGAGAAAACAAATAATATTGTAGAGCTGCCGGATAAATTATATATAGGTGCGACTAGCATGAAAGGTGATCATTTGCTAAGGTGTAGTACCTACTTGCCTGTCAAAATTTCACCAATGGGTAAATATTTGTCTTGTAAGAGCACCATGACACCACCCGGCGGCGGACGTTGGAAGTGGCGCAAAGAACGTATTGAATGCTTGCACAAAAAATCACGCTTCTTATTTTATAGTGTATGCATTTTTGAAAAAGAAAACCAATCTTTGGATATTTCTACCTGTGCCACAGGTCCTGTGGTTTTGTACCCGAGCGACCTATTGTCATTTCTGAGCTGGACAAAATTACTTCTGGCAATTTGACCAGGCAAAAGTTTTTTACCGGTTTATGCTAACCCGGATAAAATTCAAATGGGAAAGGGCCTATGTTACGTGATTCATTCATGTGAAAGCTAACCATATCCTTTTTTACGTAAAAACGCATGACACATGTACACCTTTTCGTTTATTTGACAATAACAAAAGCACATGACTATACATACATAGGTACACCTCGAACGTGTGGTGGATTAGTCTTAGTGTTAAGTGATGGAGTGAAACACAGTTTCCCTGGAGCCTGGATGGGTCGGGTTGGGTCGGAGGTCATAGGGTCTAGGAGTGGTAATTGGTATAGTTGGTATACGTTGACCGGCCGCTTCTTGAGTGCTTGGTGGCTGGCCTGGCCAGCGGCGACAGGCCAATCGTCGCATCAATTAACTCCAAGGCCAGGATGAATTGATCCGTGGTTCACTGGTAGCTGAGGAGCTTTACATGCAGGTTCCTGAAAATAGAAAAGTAGTTTAGGCTAGACAATCCTTGAAAGGATAATCTGTTGACCTTTAATACGCCGCTCAACGTTAACTCGTCGTGTTCGTTAACATCTTCACACCACACTGCAAAAATGGGTGCCTTGCCCTTCCACACATACCTACACTCGCGCTGTTCCGTGCACCGGTGACAGAGCACATACACATTTTAGACATTCATTAAAGAGAGCAAAATTTTGAAGAGAGCAAAAATCTCTTGACCAAACAAGGACCAGAAAAAACGGACCAAATTCCAACAACTGTGGAGGGAAAATGCATATTTTTGTATTTGTTGCATTGTTTGGCAATATATTCACAAGTATTTTGAGAAGTTAAAAATTGAAATCGGTGGAACCCGGGGTCACACGAGTTTCAACTTAAAAACGTCGCGGGGTCAAGGTCACGCAACAAAGACCGGAAAAGGAATCTCATTGCGTTTAATTGCGAATTCAGCCATTTAAAGGGAATATAGCACCTTGGGAAAAGTATGTAGCGAATGATGGAGAAGAATGCCCTGATAGGGATCCTGCATTCATTTTTGCAAAAAAAAGTCAGAATTAGATAGGTAGAATTTGACAACAATAGTAATATGTTACATGTGCACGTCACGAAACAATCTGCGTCAACCAAAGCGAGTTGTGAAAAGTTCCAATGAGGCTGAGCTGCGTCCTGCGCCCCGATGGGTCACCGGTTACGTTGAAACGCGACTGTTTTACCGGCGCTCGCTCGCGCCAGGTAGGACGTGGGGCACGCATCACGTGTAACAGTGTGATTATACTGATAGCTGAGCTGATACGTCCACGGGATTTGTGACGTTGAATAATTGACATAATGATCCAACGGTTTTTGCGTTCAAACTCAGCAACTAGGTCGTTTTGAAAGGAAAAATTTCAGATTTAGAGGTTTCTCGTTACACCTGACAATCTGGCTATCTCAGTTAAAAACTAATGTTAAAGGTGCTATATTCCCTTTAAGTCTAGTTAACATTTGGGTAAATCAAATGCACTATTTCTACCTCCAAAAAAATGCCTCTGCAGCGTGACCTTAAAAAATACCCTAGCTATAACTCGAGAACTATTGTCACAGCTGAATTCGGGACCCAATATAACCATAAGCACCATTTGAACAAAAAGTGAGAGATGGGGGTGTTTTTGACTTGTCGAAATGTCGTGGAATGTCCTACATATGAAAATATAGCGCATCTTTCTTCCAATGACAACGTTAGAGCTGTTAATGTACAGTGTACACTCGAACACTTGTACACTTAAATTCAGACAGTGCATTGGTCTGTGGTTACTCAAAGGAAAGGCGGCTAATTGTGTTTTCAGTGTGTTTTCAGTGTGTTTTCAATTGTATCGCAGTTGTTGCCTATTTGGCGATAAGTTAACACTTGCTTCATAATTGTATGATGTCTGTAAAACGTTCTAAATCGTTATAGCTTATTTCACAACATTGTAGCTTATTGTTCTGCTCATGTATGACTAGGACCGAAGATATGTGTAAATTGTAAAGCCTTTGTCCTGCTTTAAAAATGGTTTGCCTAAAATTGCATGATATGCCTCCTAAATTGCTGTCGGTGGTTTTGCTCAGCTTTGATAATCATCTATAACTGACTTCTGTATATTGAACTCGAAATTGGTGTCCATTTCACAGGTTGTGAACCTGAACCACATGATGCCGACCCGCTACACTGTGGACATCGGCTTCGAGAAGGAGAGGGTGAACAAGGAGACCATCAAGAACCCCGTTAAGCGGAGGAAAGGCACAACCTGCACATTCAAGCAGGCTCGAGGAGCGGTAAGTTATCAGTCAGGGTCTGCTGAACGGGTAGAAGTTTGTGCCTCGAGGAGCGGTAAGTTATCAGTCAGGGTCTGCTGAACGGGTAGAAGTCTGTGCCTCGAGGAGCGGTAAGTATCAGTCAGGGTCTTTGCTGAACGGGTCAGGATAGTCTGTCCTGAGATTAAGTTAATCAGTCAGCGGTCTGCTTACGGGTTAGAGTCTGTGCCCTCGAGGAGCGTTAAGTATCAGTCCAGGGTTCTGCTGAACGGGTAGAAGTCTGTGCCTCGGAGGAGCGGTAAGTTATCAGTCAGGGTCTGCTGAACGGGTCTGTCGTCTGTCGCGTGAATGTCGAATTACTTTCCACAGTATAATGATGTGGGATTTACGGCTTCGGGAATTTTCGTGCTATTCAGACAAGAGGATACCCGCTTCTACACCGTTCTTAACGCCAATCCGAAAGCAAATCTTATGATGCACAAGAGGGCCATTTACCTAATTACCATATATCAGTCACATAAGTTGTTAGGTCTTTCAAGGGCGGATATACATGAAGCTAGGCGCGATATGTAAGTCGCAACTCTCAGCTTCGCCTGCTCAAACTCCCTCCTCCCCTCCATTTCGCCTGAGCCTGTCTCATATAGGGGGGGAGGAGGAGGAAGAGGACAGGACGGGTCAGGGAGCGATGGATGGACGTCTTTTTATGCATATAGGATCAAATATCCATTGTTTTCCGTAAAAATCGTATCGGAAGGGACATACGTTGTCATATTTATTGTGTAAATGCCGGGGAAATATGCACAACACGATTGAGATCTTTACCTTCCCGAGGGATTAATTACGTGTGGAAAGATGCCATAGGCGTGATAGCAAACTTCACACCATTTTTACATCGTCTTGATATTTTGTATTGTGGCAATGAATGAACAGCAGCCTGCAATTGCGACGGTGTATGCGGATTTCTGTCTGAAAAGCGGACATTTCCGGAAGCGGAACGAAACAAGTACACAAACGTAGTGGAAACTGGAAACCGAAATTCCCCATATAATTCAAGCCTTCTTAGCATAATAATAGAACGCAATACATATAACTCAACTCTTATAGGGAAGAACGTTCGTTGCGCTCCAAACAATAGGGTTACTTGGTTGGTTTTGGTTGGTTTATTGGGATTGATGACTAAATTTTCTGTCAAGACTCGAGAAGCTGGGTTGTGCTCGACTCAGATTTTTTCGACTGACTCGACTCTGACTTCTTTCTGAAAGACTCTGACTCAAATGTATGAAACAGTTTTTACTCGACTCAGACTCGACTCATTCCGACGTTGACTTTACCCCTGACTCAACTCTGACACAAGGAAAAATGAGTCGGCTCAAAGTTGAGAATACTCAATTTTGACTTAACAACACCGATAATTATTGCAGTAGGGTGTGGTGTGTGTGGGGGGGGGCCGGGGGGGGGGGGCGGCGGTCGCGGTCGGAAACATTTTTGAGTTAATTATTTTCATATAATGTCATGGGTACAGTGTTAAATCCTTTAAAACTCGATATTTCTGCGGTTTCCAATCACTCACTTGGCCCGCGATAATGAGTCGACTCAACTTTGATTCAGGTAACTCAACTCTGACTCAAACGGAAATATATGGGACTCCACTCTGACTCGACTCAACAATATATTTTGTTTGTACTAACTCAACTCTGGTCTCTGACTCAACTCACTTGAGTCAGAGTTGAGCCAAATTTGACCCACGACTCGATGAGTCAAGCACAACCCTATCGTGAAGTGAGACGATAGGCGATATCTCTCTTGTTCCATAATGCCAAGGCTCCCAGAAATTCTTGGTTAGCTTTGTCCCGTGTTTTCGCTCGTGCATAAATCGTGTCAACATTGGTAATAACAATCCATTGTTATGTCGGTGTATTGTTAGCACTGTCTTTACTTTTATTTTCTTCTGTTTGCAGGTACAAGACCGGCAAGAACAAGTGGTTCTTCCAGAAGCTGAAGTTCTAAGTGTATGTCGGTGCCTCGTGGAAATAAAAAAAAAAACGAAAAAAACTAAGGTGTTTTTACCTCGCGGTATGAGTATGTGTACATCACTACATCAGCCTGGCCCGAGCGATCAAGTTAGCAGCCTACAAGAAAAGCAAAGTTGACGTGACAACACATTTTTATTAGCTACAATCGTCAACCGAGCCACTCGACCTATATGCAGATCTAATGAAGCTGTCCTGCGTTTCTATACCATACCACATGATACTGGAAAACGGGTACACAACTAGTTTGTATTTTGGCGGTAGTCTAAATACAAAAAAAAACAGCGGCCCGAGTGATGCCACCCTCGCTGGGCCGGCATGCATCCCGAACTGAGTGACCCGAGTCGGTAGTCTGACCCCGGATCACTGACCGGGAGGTGAGCGACCTGAGACAGGCAACATATCTCTATAGTACCGAGAAGTGGCTACCACTAGCAAACTAGTGCGGAATGAGACGAGACAATTCACAACCAATTTTTTGACATGGCTTCCACCCAGGGTAATGGTTACCAACGATATGAAGCATGTTATTCACGGCCGGTTTGCAATGGACCGAAGTTTGTGGAACATGGGAAGCTTTTCTCAAACGCACTACAAACTTCAACACCGGCAGACTGGATGTACGGGACATTTTGGGCGTGACAGTTTTCAGCCTGCTGTTCGTCTGATGGGTTTTATGAATGGCTGGGTACGTACTTAGTACTAAGTAGTAAAGGTACCTACAGACAATTCCAAACCCTTGGTAACAGCCTTATAGTCACGGCCACGGAATGAACTGGCAAGTCACAGCTTTAGTCACGGCTCTGAAATGCTAACCCTATGGCGCTGGCCTGGCCTTCGGCACTGCTTTGGCTTCGGCTGTGGCCACTGGCCAGGGGCGTAGTTATACGTCCACAAGGGGGGGGATAATTCCTCATGGGGCAGCGAAAGGTGTTGAGCGGGTGGTGGGGGGTCTGATAAATTTCCGAGGGCGCCCTCCCAGCTCCCACATACCTCCAAAGGCGCCATCCCACATAGCTCCAAGGGTGACCTTCCGATGCAACTTTGAAATCACCCTCCCACATATATATATATATATATATATACAGTGGCGTAGCCAGGATTTCGCTCAGGGGGATCCGCGGCCGGAAAAGGGCCCAAATGACTCTCGAAGGGGCCCTAATTGCTTTAAAAGGGGCCTTAATTTTTTTCTGTTTCGTTTACCGTCGAATTTGCTCTGGTATCAAATGACTCAACATAACGCCAGCTTGCGTCACAATAAATAAATTTGCATCCGGATGTCAAAGGTCAAGTTCACGAAGACGAATACGATGTTTTTTGGTCGGTGTAACCTCTCGTTGTTTTCGCTTACCATCCGATTAAATGGCGAAGAGACCCAAATGACTCGTCGTCACGCCAGCTTGCATCACAGTAAAACATTTTGGTAGGTAAATTGCGCCGCGGAGTGGCGCAAAACTTTCGAGCTTTATTTCCTTAACAGCTGCATTCTTCTGTTAAAATGCCCAGGGGCCATTTATATTGTTTAGGTGACCTTCCAAACTT
>VOPJ01003484.1:0-46936 GCA_014673585.1 Semibalanus balanoides
GGTCGGAAGGGAGCAGCCTGTCCAGGTCGGTCAGGTCGGAAGGGAGCGGCCTGTCCAGGTCGGTCAGGTGGGAAGGGAGCGGGTCGGCCGGGGCGGGGCTGGCCGGCCGGCCGCAGATTACGGCCGCTGCGGCGGCACACCGCATTGATCAGTGCCGCCAGGCCGTCACGACCCGACGCCCATTCAGCTTCATTATGGGAATCGATCGGAACCGGAGCCGGAGCCGGGACGGGCCGACGCACCGCTCGCTCGTCAGGGTCCGCCCGACCGACCGACCTACCGACCGACCTCCTCCCGACCCGACCTGGGCCCAATCTTACCAAGAGTCCACTGGACTCAGTCCAGTCTTACCAAATGCCGTGAATGATTAAACACGGCATATTGATGCGCCGGCCTGCAAAAATTCCGGGACCCGGGATCGAACCGGGAATGATCCTATTTTCAGCCTAGCGCTCTAGCGACGAGGCTATTTCGACGAGATAGGCCGAACCAAACGCCGTGGTTAAATAAGTGCGGCATTCTGAGCACTCCATTCACGGCATACTGTACTTGCGCCATTCACGGCAGTTGGTAAGATAACATTCACGGCACAAACTTGGTCCGCTCGGCCCAGACCGGCCCGGGCGGACCAAGTTTGCTGCGGCCGACTCGACTCCATTGGTGTGACATGCTCTTGGTCCAAGGTCCCAGGATTGGTTTGGAGCTGGGGTGCAGAGTGGAAAATTATGGCTAAAAATAAGCACTCGGAATGGAAAATTTAACACAAAACATGTACTCGGGTTAATACATTTATAACTACCAGTTCGCCAGAATTTGCAAGTATGTACCTATGCCAATTATTACCTGTCTTTCCCTTCACAGGCTTTCCCCATCATTGCATCCATAAATCAGTATCAGGGCTCCAATTTTTGCAATAGATTTACAATAAGGAGTGGCGGTGTCTGCCGAATTCGCGGCGCACGATCCCCGTGACCAGCTATGACCAGCTCTGTGTGTGGCGTGTGCCGTATGTTGCCTGGACTGCCCACCACCCCGCTTATCATCGCAGTGAACTGCCGGCTGCGGCACTCTACAACACTATATACTAATCCACCACCACCACCACACCATCGTGGCCCAGGTGTATCCCGTTGTGGTGTGGTGCGCGCCGCCGGATGAGGATGAGGATGAGGAGGTGGCCGGGCCTGCCGGGCTGATCAATACCCGGGCGTCGGCCGCTCCATTCGGAGAAGGCGGCTGTCACTGGCGGATCCGACTGAGTGTCGCTGTGGCGCGCCCTCCCTCTGTTCCTCCCTCTGTTCCTCCCTCTGTTCCTCCCTCGGACGGTGACGCACCGAGCCAGAGACGAGTCTGTCGCCGGCACCGCTCTCCCGCACACAAGGAGACAGCAGGCAGGCAGAACAGGCAGTCACAGGGCAGACAGAGCAGCACAGGCAGACAGGCAGACAGGCAGACAGGCAGACAAGGCAGACAGCAGGACAGGCAGACAGGCAGAACAGGCCAGGACAGGCAGATCAGGCAGACAGGCAGACAGGCAAGACAGCAGACAGGCAGGACAGGGCAGACAGACACAGACAGACCACAGACAGACACAGAACAAACACAGACAGACACAGACAGACACAGACAGACACAGACAGACCACAGACATGACACAGACTAGATACAGACAGAACACAGGACAGACACAGACAGACACAGACAGACACAGACAGACACAGACAGACACAGACAGGGACACAGACAGACACAGACAGACACAGACAGACACAGACAGACACAGACACATGACAGACCACAGAGACAGGACCAGACAGGACAGGAACATGAGTCGCCGGGTCTGCTGCCCCTCGAGCCACAGATACAGGGTGTGATGCCTCTCCAGACGCAGACTTCAGATCTAATATCCCGCCACACACTGCCTCCTGGTCCGATGTTGCTCTAACTAGTCAGAAACACCGGTCCTGACGTCCCGCCGTACACCACATACATTCCCACCGTTCTCAGGCACAAAGACTCAGGGTCTGATGTGATCTTTTTTAGAGATGTTTGGAAAGAAGATAGTGAAAAGCGCAATTGATTTAACGAAAATATAGAAACATCCTCCGGTTTGGCAAGCGACAGGCTTCGCAGGAAAAGCTCAGTCTGCTATATTCGATTAAGATAGCGGCCTTAAGAAGGCTTATGAAAACATCCTCGTGGAAAAGGAATTTGGTCAGGACTGACTTAGTTTCCGTCAGCACGAAATGGCGGCCGGTTCTGCTGACTCCGAATTGTGGCCAGAAACGGAAGCCGAGTAGACGCATACGGCCGGTGCGATTGGACTTTTGAGAGCACTGCTCGTGTTTTCCTATTGTTGACCAGCCATTGTTGTCGTCTGAAGTGCCTCGTACATCGAGAGACAACTCCGGGGCATATCTGTCCAGTTACTGGCTGACATTACTTTTTTACGTGGGAAGTGTACTATTGAACGTCTGGCTTCTGTGCTGAGTCATTGGCCGTGGTCGTATCTCGTAGTAATCTAAAAACCCTAGTCACGATGGATAAATGTTCGACAGTGTACTCCACGGATCCTCACTGGTTTGTTTGGTCGTTGTTATATTTTGCGGTTTGTCAGCAGCATGTTAAATTTGATTTTCATTCGTGTTATATTCTGACTTTCGTATGCACTATGCAGTCACACAATCCATTAAGTATTTGACTTCAAAATCGATGTAATGTAGATAATTGAGCCTGTCCTGTGATCATCTGATGGTGTAATATCGCGCTGGACAGCCTCTCGCCGCCCTGGCTGTCGTCCCTATCACGGAGAGACTTGTGAGGAGTCGGGTGACCCGGGATCGAACCGTGGCCTTGTGCTATTGAGCCGGCACGCCTCCGAGCTTCCTGCAATAGCCGTGTATCGACCGACCGCCCGCGGAGGGAGCGGCGCGGCGCGCCCGTGTGGCGCCAGGCGGACGGTGTGCACCGCCGACTGCGCCCCGACACGCTCCTAGAGACGGCCACCGGCACCGGCCCGGCACGGCCCGGCCCTGTTGCCGCCGGAATAGCAGCTCCTTATGATCGCGGCGGCTGTGGCATCGACTCGGCGCGGGGCTACCAACGATGCCAGCATGTTCCCTGAGCACCAATGTGCCAAGCCATCCGTCCGTTGCTATGGACAGCTGCCACCACTACCCAGACCGGCCCGGTCCCCGGAGAGCGCGCCGAGCCGGTCTCCGCCACTCAGGGGCGGTTACTGTCCCGCGCCCGGTCGCCGTAAGTGATGTTGCGCGATAACAGGCGGCGTTTTTCAGCGGCCGGCTCGGCGGCCCGGTTCTGGCGGCCCGCTCTGGCCGGGTGGTGGCGGCGGTGGCGGCGCTCAGCTCACCGCCAGGCCTTGAGAGACTGAGTAGCGCCGCCACTCTCCGGTCGGCCAGCCGGCCGCTGAGCGGGTGTGATGCTGCCGTGCCGTGTCTCACCAACATTTGGCGCCGATTCCGCGCGCCGTACGGCCGCGGGCGGAGGCCGTAGCCGCGCGGCGGGGGCGGAGCGCCGACACTGCCCGTAAATCGACCAAACCGCCGCAACAGGGCGCCGATGCTCCTCCGTCCCACCCAGATGGCCGTGATGGCCTCATCCAATCACGATTTTCTGTCGGTCAAGGGCGCGGCAAAAATAGGCGGCGGCGGCTGCCCTATGGCGGGTCACGGCTCTGAGTTGTCGCCGCCTGTGTCGCCGCCTGTCCAGAGTGGGACCCTGAGTTGTCCCCGCCTGTCCAGAGTGGGGCTCTGAGTTGTCACCGCCTGTCCAGAGTGGGACCCTGAGTTGTCTCCGCCTGTCCAGAGTGGGGCCCTGAGTTGTCGCCGCCTGTCGCCGCCTGTCCAGAGTGGGGCCCTGAGTTGTCGCCGCCTGTCCAGTTGTCTCCGCCTGTCCAGAGTGGGGCTCTGAGTTGTCACTGAGTTGTCGCCTGCCTGTCCAGAGTGGGGCCCTGAGTTGTCGCCGCCTGTCCAGAGTGGGGCCCTGAGTTGTCGCCGCCTGTCCAGAGTGGGACCCTGAGTTGTCGCCGCCTGTCCAGAGTGGGACGGCAGTGTCTGACGGACGACTCGCGCTCAGCGCCGGCGATGGGGCGGCCCAACAGGTGGAGCTGGCCGTCGCTGTGCCTGCAGGGCTCGCCGGCCGCGGTCAGCCTCCCCTACCACTACTCGTACGCTCTGTGCGGGGTGCAGGGTTCGTTGTGTCATGACGCAATGTTGCACATCTATCAGCAGAAGATTTCACATTGTTTGACATATTATCCCGCATAGTGAGAGGCCAGGGTCATGGCAGCCATACCTACACTAGAATTCCAGGCGCGCGCTGAGCATTACCTACTACCTAGCATATGATCCAGCCAGTGTGGCTGCGGTCCGACCCCAACATCGATGGCCGCTGGTCTGGTCTAATGCTGCCTGTGGTCTGCAGCCGGCCGTGTGTTCAGCCGGCCACTGCTAATCACCACTAGTGAGTTGTGACGAATCGGCGGCGCGCTGCGCTGCCGCCGCCTGACGTGTACCGAGCCGCACCGCGCCGCACCGATACGGCGTCTGTCAGAGACCGGTGGGAGTGACCTTGGTACTCAGCTTGGCAGAGCCAGTCGCGCCGAGCCGTGCCGGGCAGGGTTGCATCTGGCTTGGCGCTCCGAATCTCACAGCTTGGGCGCAAATTGACCCAAAGGTTTCGGCGCGCCCTTAAACCCCAGTAAACAAACACAGTATGTCACAGCTCTGCTGCAGACTGCACGTACAGTTCCCGCTGGTCAGCGCAACATCACTGGTATGTTTCCATCACTGAAATGCTTGGTCACGCCTGAGTAACACATACGGGCCGGTCTTGGTTTCAGCGGAGAGCTTGGGTCCGATAAATTGAGTGCGCTGTTGGATTAGCAGCAGGGCTACATAGGCATAAGAACCGCCATTGGTCACACCTCTCACCTCTGAAGAGGGAGGCGTTTTTCTCCGTAACAGGCCTGCCTTGACGTGGGGAGGCGGGCAGAGGCGGGCCGCTGCCCTACCATTACGTCCCGATCCATTTGCGGCCGGGCGCCGTCCGCCCCCGGCGATCAGACCGGCTGGCCTGGGTTAGGGCCCGGCTGGATCGGGTCGGGTGGACGGTCCGCCAGGCCAGACAAGCGAGAGAGAAGAGAGAAGAAGGGAGAGGATGAAGAGATGAGAGAGAGAGATTAGAAGAGAGAGAGAGAGAGAGAGAGGAGAGAAGAGAAGAGAGAGAGAGAGGAGAGAGAGAGAGCGAGAAGCGAGAGCGAGAGCGGAGCGAGAGCCGAAGAGGGCGAGAGCGAAGCAGAGCGAGGCGAGACGAGAGACGGAGAGCGAGAGCGAGAGCGAGAAGCGAGAGCGAGAGCGAGGACGAGAGCGAGCAGCGAGAGCGAGATGCGAGAGCGGAGAGCGAGAGCGAGAGCGAGAGCGAGAGCGAGAGCGATGAGCGAGAGCGAGAGCGAGAGCGAGAGCGAGAGCGAGAGCGAGAGCGAGAGCGAGAGCGAGAGCGAGAGCGAGAGCGAGAGCGAGAGCGAGAGCGCGGGATCCCGTTTGCTGACCAGCCCTGACCAATCTGATACGCTTGTCATACGGCCGGCCGCCCGAGATGTGGCCACACAGGACGCGGGAGGCGCCACACACTGCGTCACACGGTTGTCGGTCATCACTGGGCGGCACCGCGGCCGCTGTGGCCGCTGCGGGTGCTCCTGAAGGTGCGCCTCGGCCGGTGTTATCGAGCGGCAGCTGAATGGGTGTAATATCTCCGGCGCCGATCGGGCGTGCGTTACGAAACAGGAGGTCACAGCGCGGTGACACAAATCGTGTCCGACACTAAAAAGCTCGTGTCGCCCGCGCCGCTCTGCTGCCATTGTCTTGTGGGCGGCGGCGTTTGATAGGTTGGCGATCTGATTGCGTCCTGCTGCTGCTGTCGGTGGCCGGGCTGCTGCTGTCGCTACTGATGCTGCTGAATGCTGCTGAGTGTTGACTCGTGCCACCTTCTGCGATTGCGCTCTGCTTGTGTCGGTGTCGACTGCTGCCGTTGCTGCTTCTGACCCTGCTTCTGACCCTGCTGTTGATCGGGTACGCGCCACCGTCTGTCTCCCGCCGCTCCGCTCTGACGCAGTTGTGTCTGCGCTTGATTGCAGGTGGTGCGGTTGAAGCAAGTGGAGCACACGCTCAACGAGAAGCGGATCCTGCAGGCCGTCAACTTCCCGTTCCTGGTCAGCCTGCAGTACCACTTTAAGGTGAGACAAAGTACTGGTACCCGGACTTCCGAGCCGGGAGAGCGACCGTGCGACACGGGCCACAGTCGGGGTCAGGTCAGGCTCTGGAATGATGCCGTACCCACTTGTTTGTCACGTTACAGCTCCAGGAGCGCACGTGTATGTAAACAGAACTCGCTGTACTACTCTAATCATGGTGTCTGCTTATGTCATGGTGTCTGATTATGCATTTGTGTACTGCGTATGTCTGACTGCTTGCAAGTTATGTGTGGAGCTGGTAACCACTGTTGGTCTTAACATGGCGCCTGGTATCAAGGTTACTAGATTTTAAGGTTAGGTAGATCATGACGTCACTGATAATGAAGGCTGATGGGTGTACAATGCTGTATGAACAAGGTTTTATGATGAGGCTGTATGACCAAACTGACACAAGTTTTTTTTATCAGCACATCTCCACCAAATCCTTTGAAGGTACGGCAAAGCCAACATTTTTACAGTATGATCTTCAGGGGGGCCATCTCAAATACCGCAATTTCCCGTTGGCATGTGTTGAAGGCCACCGACCATGACTTTAGTGACGTTCAATTCCCTATAGGAATGTCAAACATTTGACGGGGGCTGCTCCGGTATTCACTGCGGACGCCTTGTCTATAAGTGGATTCCATAGAGGCGTTTTCCCTGCTGACGCCTTGATAATAAGTTGGATCCATTAGAGGCGTTTCCCTTGCCGAACGCCCTGTCGAATAAGGATCCATTAGAGGCGTTTGCCCTTGCCGGACGCCTTGTTCTATAAGTGAGATCATAGAGCGTTCTCCTGCCGACGCCTTGTCCAAGTGGGATCCATTAGAGGCGTCTTCCCTGCCGGACGCCTTGTCTATAAGTGGATCCATAGAGGCGTTTCCCTGCCGGACGCCTTGTATAAGTGGATCCATAGAGGCGTTTCCCTGCCGAACGCCCTGTCAATAAGTGGATCCATAGAGGCGTTTCCCTGCCGGACGCCTTGTCTATAAGTGGATCCATAGGAGGCGTTTCCCTGCTGGACGCCTTGTCCAAGTGGATCCATAGAGGCGTTTCCCTGCCGGACGCCTTGTCTAAGTGGATCCATAGAGGCGGTTCCCTGCCGGACGCCTTGCGTTTCCCTGCTGGACGCCTTGTCTAAGTGGATCCATAGAGGCGTTTCTCTGCTGGACGCCTTGTCTAAGTGGATCCATAGAGGCGTTTTTCTGTCGGACGCCTGGTCTATAAGTGGATCCATAGAGGCGGTTCCCTGCCGGACGCCTTGTCTAAGTTGATCCATAGAGGCGGTTCCCTGCCGGACGCCTGGTCTATAAGTGGAGCCATAGAGGCGTTTCCCTGCCGGACGCCTTGTCTATAAGTGGATCCATGGAGGCGTTTCCACGTCGTGTCTGAGGTCCCCAGACGGTACAGTGGCTGGCCTGTCCATCTGGGCTGGACAGCTGAGCCCCAGTGGTGACGTATGGACAGCAGTGCGGCCGCCAGTGCGGTGAGGCCAGCCATCTGTACGGCCCGCACTGCCGGTTATGTCTGGACAGCTGCGGTAACGGCGCCGCATTGCCGGTAATGTCCGGACAGCTGCGGTAAATGGCCATTACCGTGCTGTGCGTGCCGACTGCCGGCCTTGTCTGTTGTGGCGGCAACATTGACAACGGCGCCAGCGGCGCGGCTCGAGCAGGGCTTTACTGGTATACTGCCAGGGAGAGAGGCGTCGGGTGACTTCAGTCTGAATAACTGTCCTCGCGTGGTGTTGGAACCGTCAAGTATCTCTATCGTACGGTGAGGAATACGCTTAAAACGCGTTACGTGCAAGGATACTACCTTCTATTGGCGCCTCTCGCGGCAGGAATTGGTACTTAAAGTAGCCGTCATTGTGAAAACTATGTATTGTCCACAACAAAGTAGGAAACTTTTTTAAAGGATTCATAAGACCTTTATTCCACTTTATTGGAGGTTGGCATGCGTCTGGTACACGAGGCTAAGTTATATTGCAGATTTATTCAATAAAGCTTGAAAATGTTTCTCCAAGATATACCAAAATCACCGTTTAACTTCGTAAACTCCACGCAAATAAGTGCATTTCTGGTTAGAGCCGTAGAAATAATACCACTGTAAACACGTGCCTTTATCTTCCGTATTCTGCAATGTTATGGGTCCCAAATAGCGGAAAAAGGCAAAAATTGGTTCATAAACTAGTTGTTACATTCCAGTTCATGCAAATCAGAATAATGTCATTTCTATAATGATCGAGTCATCCAGTACCATTCCAATAATAGTTGACTTCCAATGCCCCAATCAAGGTTGAAGGGATGGACCCCGGCGGCCATTCTAAGCCTCAAAATAAACAGTTAAAAAGGTATGCAGACATAATTCTTTGGCACCGTCATGGGAGAAATCAGATTGAGATGCATGACTTAGAAAACCATTTGATTATAAGGTGATATGATTCGGCTGTTGGACCGTATTGTATCGTCCTGCTATCAACATAGTTGATCAAAGTCCCTTGGTCTGTTTTAATTTAGTAGCCAGTGTTATGGGACTATGTTTCGGGCGTTATTAGCACGACATGATCGGCAATTGCCACCAACTTTGGTTTACACCACGTGTTACGTTGTGCATCTGTTTGTAATTCAGAGGCGCAATAATGCCTCATTTTTATTTTAGAGCAAATGTTTTCTTCTTTTTGCTTGACCAGGAATTGCTTATGCCTGTATAATCTGAAGGTAATTTAATAACAAAAGCTTATCAAATAGCTTTATTAATATAACAAATTTCGTGAAAAATGGATAATAATGCGATTAACTATTGTATGCTCGCTTCCATCCTCCAGAAAATTATAAGAAGACATTCGAAAAGGTCTTATGATCCCTTTAAAGATGCCCCGATGCACTCTTTTACTATATGCATTTTGCGATTTGTTCATCCAATTTTTGGGAAGAACTCGCTACACTCACTTCGGAAACTCAGCTTCCCTTGCTGAATGACCGCTAGGAGTATCGCGCATTAGGATAAATTATATCGAACCATGAAAAGTAGACGTGGAAACCCCAAGATACATTGACTTTTTTAATTTTGTTTCCAAAAATAACTGCTAAAATAATGCAGTAAAATTCACGTTAATAACGCCTTTTGAACTGCCAATCTCCAACTGCCTTGCATCAGTCGCTAAAGATAATTTAACTTGATTAATTCAAACTGCATATAAGAACGCGAATGCCCCGGTATTATAAACTTAAGCAGAAAATCGTCTTTCCAAAAATGGCTTAGGGCCAGGCTACACTATGCGATATTTCCTCAAAGTGCGCACGTTTTTCTTTTTGCTAGTTGGCGTGTTTTGCGGAGCCAGAAAATATTTAACTGATGGCAATGGATGGACAGAGCTACACTGGAACTTTACTCAAAAGACGCAATTCTGCAAAACACGCAAACAGCACAGATTTCTGAGCTTATTTGCGTGTTTTGCAGAATTTGCGCGTTTGATGTGTAATGCAGTTTTTATTATTTTGCTTGATTTCGCGTATTGTAGTGTATAATAGACCTAAAATGGAATAATCTGCACTGAGAATCGTGGCGGAACATGAATGAAGAAGCGTGAGAGCAATTTGTGAGTGTTGAAACTTGTGTTGAAGCTGGTAGATATTCATGCTGTGGTTTAACAGTAGTAAAAGTGCAGTGGTTTAGCCGTTTTTCTGGTGTGCTCTGCATGATCACACATCTGCGTGATCATGCAACCAATCCGGGGTGTCACGCCAGGGGTGTAGTTTCCTTCTCAGTTGAGGGACTTCAGCCCTCCCCCTCACTTGGACGAGAAAGTGGGTCAAATCCGGGGAGAAATCTGTATTTTTGTGGATTTTGATGGTACTTTGAGCGGCTTTTCCCAGCTCAGCCCCCACCCACACTTGTTTGGAGAAGCTACGCCCCTGCGTACGAAAAACACGCAAACTTTCAACAAACGCGCGAATTTTCCGGAACGATCACGCACAGTGTAGCGTACAGTGTACCTTTAGTTCGAATAATTCGGAAAATATTCACTTGGCAATGTTCCACTGCATTCAACAAAATTATTGATGCACACCAAAGACCTAACTGTGCTCAGTGCTCTCACTCACACACACTGTGCTTGACTCATGAGTATAACGGAGGCTGAAAACGGACAGCACACATTTAAAGTCAGTCTGTCGATCACCGTGGCTGCAATCACCGTGGCTGCATCGCTTATGTATTCAAAGGCCAATGCTACGAAACCTAAATTCATGGCGATACATTTTACTCGTTTGCCGCAATAATATCGGCTTCTGGAAATGCAGCGGCTGATGCAACAGCATGCTTAACTAACGGACTACCGATACATATTGTCAGGGCATAGGAAGGGATTATCTGGTAATGTCATTAAGCTTTATTGGAAAGTGTGGCTTTTGACCACTGGCCACTGGCCGTCAGTTAGCGTCCAAGTGGGCTGGTCGCGCCACCGTACCTAGTATAAGTTAACTCCGCCTCTGGCCGGTATCTGTGGGCTGCATCTAAGCTGCTGAGTGCTGACCACCACTGGCTGGACCATTCGCCGGACCATTCGCTGCGCCGCACTCGGAGCCTTGTTGCGTTACATGCTGTCCAAACTCCATCTGGGCGGCTTGTTTATGTCTCAATTCCGCGCGACCGGCCCGCCCGCTGCCTCCCGCCGCCCGATTTGGCTCGCCACCACTCGCCGCGCGCGGCGTTTCGCTCTGTTCTCGGGCGCTTCAAGGCTTTCATAAACTAGCACCGGCCACGCTATCGGCGTGGGCTTAACCTATTTAGGCGGCCGACTGGCCGCGGGCTGGCTGGCTCGCTCTCCGGGTCTGATCTGAGTCCGACCGGCGCCGATCTCGGTGTGTGTTGCGGCAGTGGGTGTAGTCTCTGGACTGGCGGCGTGCCGTGTGGGCGGGTCTTTCCCTGCGGCGGCGGTCGGAGCGGCCGTGCAGATTGGGCCGCCTGCCGCCCCGCCGCGCCGTCAGAGCCGGCTGATTGGAGTACTAATGACTGTCCGGCCACCGCCGCCCCGCCGCCCCGCAGGACAACTGCAGTCTCTTCCTCAACCTGGACTACATTAACGGCGGGGAGATGTTCTCGCATCTGCGACGCATGGGACGGTTTAGGTAACGCGACGCGCCACGCTGTCTGCTGTAGCCAGATATCGGCTAGTCATTGGCTGGTGATCGGCTGGTAGTATGCTAGTAATTGGCTGGTGATCGATAGTAGTCTAGCGATAGGCTAGTGATCGGCTGGTGCTCAGCTAGTACTCAGCTAGTAATCGGCTGCTGTTCGACTAGTGGGGGGGCTAGTGAAGCCGGCTGCGTCCGTCAGCGCCTATCTGCTGCCGCCAGGACTGCTCCACCCTGTTCCTGGTGATGGATCTCAGCTCCGGTGGCGACATGTTCCGCTGGCTGCGGCGACGCTACAAGTCGCAGCGGCGAGGCTTCACGTGAGAGACCTTCTGTCCGGGGTGCTGTCCGCCCGCCCTCCCGCCCCCTCGCTCCGGGATCACGTGCAGAGCCTCCTGCCACCGGTTTGCTTTTCAGGTCCGCCACGCTGCCCAGTCCTGCTCAACGGGACTGGATGGTCCTCCCTCGCCCTCTGGGTCGCTTTTCCAGGTCTTCATCACCGAGCCTCCGTCTCCCCGGGCTGGTCATCGGGTCTGCTTTTCATGGTCGCCACCAGCCGCCCCGGAACTGGTCATCGTGTCTGCTTTCAGGGCCGAACCGGGATGACCCTCGGGTCTGCTTTCAGGGTCGCCACCAGCCGCCCCAGGCTGGCCATCGGGTCTGCTTTTTAGGGCCGAGTCGGGATGACCCTCGGGTCTGCTTTTCAGGGCCGCCGCCCTCCAGTCCTACTCCTGCTTCTCTCCTTCCTCCTCGTCCCACCGCCATCGGTCGTCCGGCACTGCTGACCGCTGCCCTCTGTCTCTTGCAGGATAATTCAAATTTGTACATGGTGTTAGAATTTGTTCCCGGTGGCGAGATGTTCTCTCACCTGCGGAAAAGCGGCCGGTTTAGGTAAGACGCGCTGCGCCGTGGGAGAGCGGCAGCCGACCGCTGCTCTGGAGGCGGCGTCGGCACGGCGCGGCCGCCTCTGTGTGGTGCATGCCATCCGTGCGGTGACGGGAGCCGGGATCAGCCGGCGGCGGCACGCCCTGCATGTCAACTGAGCAGCCTCTCAGGCGGCGCCGAGTGACCCTCCTCGAATTATGCAGCACGTTCGGAGAGACTCCCTGTAGCATACGGCCCTGAGAAGGAAGCGTCCACCTCTCCCGGGAGCTGAGTGCGCGCGGTGCACTCGACAAACGCTGTATATAGTAGCGCCTGCTTGAGATGTGTGACGTGTCATTTCCTGTTCCGTCCTCAGCCTGTACGATCCAGCGCCTCTCCTCGCTGTGGGACCTGCTTGTGACGCCGGGCAGCGGCCTTGTGTCAACCTGCTTGGGATTGTATTATGCATGTCGCGCTTCCTGGTTACTCTCTGGCCACGGAGCAGTCGTGCCTCCGTTTTCGAGTGTGGGCACTGTGCGATGCGTATCACACGTTTTGCATAGGCTGCTGGGCGTCTATGCACCATGCATGCTACACCGTGCACGCGAGCTGTTGCGGCTGAGTCTACGTAACGTGTTGGCGCTTCGTGATGCATGCCGTCTGCCGGGCCTGTTGACTGCGCCGCTGCTGGCTGTGGTGACCGGCCCTGCGCTGCTACCTGCTGGCGTAAGGTAGGTAACTGGCTGCCGACGACTCTCTGTGGTGCCTCGTGTACGGCGGCTGGTCGGCGGCTGGTCAGCGGCTGGTCGGCGGCTGGTCGGGGACTGGTCCCCAGCTGGTCGGCTGGCTCGGTCGGGGCTGGTCGGCGGCTGGTCGGCGGCTGGTCGGCGGCTGGTCGGCGGCTGGTCGGTCGGCAGCTGGGTAGCCGAGTGGGCGGTGTGGCACCGGGCCGGCTCGGCTCGGCGGCGGTGGATCATGCCGTTAGCCCCCCATTGCCGCGGCGCCACGGCCTTCCGGGAAGCTGTGTCGGCCAGGGTCCTAGGATTGCTTCGGAGCTTAGGTGGGAAGTGGAAAATTATTGCTAAAAGTAAGCATAAAGAGTGAAAAGTTCAACCGAGAAACAAATGTATTTCGCTTTATCAATCACCAGGATTATTTATTACCTAGACCCATGATTACCTGTCTTTCCCAACACAGTCTGTCACTATCATTACATTCATAAATCAGTATCAGAGTTTAAATTGGTATCCAAATTCCAATGCATTTTAAAATAAGGAGTGAAAAATTCACAAGAGAAGCTTAGGCAAAGGAGTGAAAAATGGTATCCATAAGGTGTCGTTTTCCACCAAAATTTCCCAATGCTAGGACACTGGCCCGCCGACCACCGACCACCGACCACCGACCACCGACCACCGACCACCGACCACCGACCACCGACCACACCGACCACACCGACCACACCGACCACGACCGACCACACCGAACCACAGCCGGACCACCACCTTGACCACACCCGACCACCTACCGACCACAACCACAACGACCATACCGACCACGACCTGACCACACCTGACCCACACCGACCACACCGACCACCCGACACCTACCGACCACACCGACCACACCTAGACCCACCGACAACACCGGACCACACCGACCAACGACCGCCGACCGCCGGTCTCCGCTGCTGGCTGCCGTAACAGCTTTGCTTCCGCACTGCATATTGGTACTGGTTTCGTGCATTGCACCTACTGATACCAGTCACTGGTACTGAGGAGTGTCTTATCTAGCCAATCTTCGCGCCTTACCAGGCAATCAGCCGTGTGGCTCTAATTGCCGACATGCGACGTTCGCCTGCGCGGTGCGCAATGTCGCCAGAGTTACAGCTGTGTTGTATGCTGACGCTAATACCGTAATAGGATACTGCTCTTAAAGGGAATAGTTCACCTTTAACATAGGGTTTTAGTTTGAGAATAGCCAAGTTTGTGCGCGCATGCTGTCCGAAAAATGACATTGTTGACGCTTTCACTTTTTACAAGAAACCTCTTAATTTAATAATTCAGTCCTATTAAAGTCGGGACCGGGAGTATACCCGGTAGTAACTCCAATCGCCCTGATTGGCTGATTCTTGGCTGAGGTGACGTATGATTATGACGCCACAGATGACGTAAAGACGTTGGGAAAGTGGTAAGTGCTGGACAAAACCATTTACACTGTTTCAGTACCCTATTCTTTTTCTTATTGCAAGAATGAACTTTGTCAGGTATGCCTATGCATGTGATTTTGAATGTTTACATCTTCTATAAAACTATTTGTATAAACAACGTTCTGTAGTTCGTATGCGTTAGCGGTCTCAGCGCTGGCCTGAATCGGGGTTACCAGGCTCGCGTCAACAAACAGTTCGTTAATCTGTCCCTCCCACTCACCGAACCCCACCTCGTACCAGTCGCGCGCGTGCCGCTGTTTGATTGGCCGCCCGCCTGAGTGATATGGCCGACCGCCGAGACCCGGTACGCCAGTGACGTGTAGAGCGTGCATACCTTGTGACACATAAATCCAGACGAATTCGCCCCAGAGCACGGACAGTGAGCGACTATGATGGCGACTTAACACATTTCATAGTGAAATCCTAATAGTGACAAATACCTACTTAAGCAAGTTACTGTGATGGTTTATCCAAGCGTTGTAATTTTTAACCGGCAGTCTTCACAAGTACTTGGGACAAGTACCACCATCTATACGACACGTCCTCACTAACTCGATGACGTGTTTGCGTGTTCTCAGCCAGCTGATTTCGGGGCATTACTTTGAGGGAAAAATATTGAAATTATCCCACCAAATAATTGACCATTTTAATTTGCTTTTTCCGCGTAAATATAGGTTTCTTTGACTTACTATGGTAATATGATAACTTAATTTCTTAGCTTCCTCATCAATTTCTCGCATTAGCTTTTTTCTGCTTTTTTTTTTTCAAGCTAACATCCC
Organism: Semibalanus balanoides; assembly: GCA_014673585.1. Classification (NCBI taxonomy): domain Eukaryota; kingdom Metazoa; phylum Arthropoda; class Thecostraca; order Balanomorpha; family Balanidae; genus Semibalanus; species Semibalanus balanoides. Next base: position 15,238 of record VOPJ01003484.1, read on the forward strand.
CTTTAATAGGGACACTGCCACCTTCCAAAAAGTTCTCAAATGAACGCCGCTTGTTGGCGCAAAGATCATGAAGTAATTGCTGCTGAAACACGAATGATGACATTTGTTTTCGCACAAGACAGTGCTCAATTTCGTTAAAAATTTAAGTTTTAATATTTTGACTGATGAACGGTCATAGGAAAGGAAGTTTCTCGGAATAGAGAAACGTTCGGGCTGCCATATGTTCGGTCACCTAATAGTATGGCCAAATGTAAAACAAGTCCGGACTATCATACAGCAATTTAGTAAAGAGTGATGATGGTCATCGGATCAGGGTCCCCATTCAAATACAACTGGGGACTGGGGATGTTACTGAGTCAACCAAACTCAAATTTCTTTGTGGATCGCCTCGGTGGTTGTTTTTAACACTTTACTATTACATAATGTGCAATGCCTAGCACGGGAAAATGGGTAATCTCAACTCACATATAATTTTTGGTGGCAGGTGTCCCTTTTAATGTCAGGAGCACTAGGATTGTTTCCAATATCCCAGCATTGCAAGCGTCGCTGGGTGCCACGCGTCGAAAGAGCCCACTGAAACCATCCTTGCAATGTTGGGTGTGTCTGGCGGCATTCTTGTATGGAACTGGGCACAACCCGGTCTCTGGGCTTTGTGTACCTTCTGCGCCGGAGCGGGGACCTTGGGGCACCGCCTAGGTCGGACTGAACCCTGGGTTTGTGCGTGGTGTCGGTCCTCGCTCTCCCTGCAGTGAGCCGCACTCGCGCTTCTACGCAGCGCAGATCGTCCGCTCTCGTTCGAGTACTCCACTTCCCTGGACCTCATCTACCGGCGATCCCTTGACAGCCAGACGAACTGTGCATCGCACAGTCAGGAGCTACATCAAGGTACGTCATCTGTCCAGAACAGCCAGTGCTACATCAAGGTACGTCATCTGTCCAGAACAGTCAGGGCTACATCAAGGTACGTCATCTGTCAGAACAGCAGGGCTACAGCAAGGTACGCAGTGGTGGAACTTTATGAAATCGGTCGGTGGGCCCTAATGTTAATGGGCCCTAATGTTAATTTGATAGATTTTAACTTCACTCTTACCATGTAACGCCATAGGCTTAATGTTACTATTTGAAATCATGGGGTTTGTCTCGCAGTATGTAGCCCTCCCCAAGAGATATAAAGTTCCACCCCGGAAGGTACGTCACCTGTCCAGAACAGCCAGGGCTACATCAATGTATATCTGGTTTTGGGCGACGCGGATTTTGCTCAGTATCACTCCCGGTCTATGCAGTTTTTACCTGAACAGTACCTTGTGGTATTTGATCATAAGTCGTCGGAAAAAGATCGTCGTGTTTTTAAAGCTTTGCTGTTTGTGAGCCAATTGAACTGAATGGCGGAATTGTCCTCGATGGTGACATCAGCACGTGGTCGTTGCCGTCTGACTTGAACTGGTTCAGCCTCGCCCAGTTCATTGGACAATTACGCTTCTGGAGCAACGGACACACAACATAGCGGAACAAACTAATCTGCCGGGGTCGTCCTTTAACCTTGAAACATTGTTAAGCTCAAATTCACCGTTTGCATTGTGGAAGTTGTCCCTGCTTGTCTGTACAAACAAACTGGATATCTGAGCCATGTCTGGGTCGTTGGCTTAACTTCGAACTATGCTCTGTTTCCGTGAGAGTTCTGAGTTCTGACACAGGCTTTGGCATCGATGAATAAACGAGACTCGAAACGCCTAGCAAACAATTAGCGCGTTCCATTTTGTGTGGCTGTTCTCCTATTAGTATCCGTCTTCATCAGAGGCCGGTAGAAAGCGGCCGTTTTGCTGTCAGCGCCCCACGTCCTCTGATAGCAGCGCTCCATTTCGGGCAGCGCTCCCCTCTGGTCGCCGGGCGGGGGCGGGCCCGCCCACTCCGGCCGCCATCTCAGCTGAGCGCCGCGCTGCCGGCCGGCGGCGGCTGCGGTAACTGTGGCGCAACGGGGGCGCGCGGCGCGGCATATCGGCCGAGATCGGCCGCGCCGAATACGGACACGGGCGACGATTGCCTGGCCGGCGGACGGAGGAGAGCTCCGGTCCTGCTATTACCTGGCCGGCGGACGACGGAGAGCTCCGGTCCGGTCCTGCTATTAGCCTGCGGCCGGCGGACGGCAGAGAGCTCCGGATCCTGCTATTACCTGGCTGGCGGACGGAGGGAGGCTCCGGCACTTGCTATTACCTGCCGGCGGACGGACGGAGAGCTCCGGTCCTGCTATGACCTGGCCGGTGGACGGTGAAGACGCCGGTCCTGCTATTACATGGCCGGCGGACGGAGGAGAGCGCCGGTTCCTGCTTATTACCTGGCCGGCGGACGGATGGAGAGCTCCGTCCTTGCTCATTACCTGGCCGGCGGACACGGAGAGCTCCGGTCCCTGCTATGACTGGCCGGTGGACGGTGAAGAACGCACGGTCCTCTATTTACCTGGCCGCGGACGGAGGAGAGCTCCGTCCTGCTATTACCTGGCCAGCGGACGGAGGAGAGCTCCGTCCTGCTATTACCTGGGCCGGCGGACGGAGGAGAGCTCCGTCCTGCTATTACCTGGCCGGCGGACGGAGGAGAAGCTCCGGTCCTGCTATTACCTGGCCGGCGACGGAGAGATCTCCGGTCCTGCTATTACCTGGCCGGCGGGACGGAGCGAGAGACTCCGGTCCTGCTTTTACCTGCGGCGGGACGGAGGAGAGCTCCGCTCCTGCTATTACCTGGCCGGCGCGACGGAGGAGAAGCTCCGGTCCGTGCTTATTACCATGCCGGGTGACTGGAGGGAGCTCCGGTCCTGCTATTACCTGGCCGGCGGACGACGGAGAGCTCCGGTCCTGCTATGACCTGGCTGGTGGACGGTGAAGAACGCCGGTCCTGCTATTACCTGGCTGGCGGACGGAGGAGAGCTCCGGTCCTGCTATTACCTGGCTGGCGGACGGAGGAGACTCGGTCCTGCTATTAACCTGGCCGGTGGACGGAGGGGAGCGCCGTTCTGCTGCCGGGCTGAAACGTGACGTTGACGGGCGGGCGGCGGCGCGGCGGCGCGGCTCCCCCCGGCTTGGTACCGACTCGTGCCTCGCAGCGGCCCCCCCCCCCGGCTGGTACCGGACGCGTGCCTCCGCAGCGGCCTCCTCCCCGGCTGGTACTGACGCCCTGCCCGCAAGCGGCTCCTCCCGGGCTGCAGTACCGGACGCGTGCCTCGCAGTTGGCTCCTCCCCGGCTGGTACCGGGACGCGTGCCTCGCAGCGCTCCTCCCCGGCTGGTACCGGACGCGTGCCTTCGCAGCGGCTCCCCCTCCGGCTGGTACCGGAACGCGTGCCCTCGGGCGGCGGTGGCTCCCCCCCGGCTGGTACCGGACGCGTGCCTCGCAGCGGCTCCCCCCCGGCGGTACCGGACGCGTGCCTCGCAGCGGCTCCCCCCGGCTGCGACCGGACGCGTGCCTCGCAGCGGCTCCCCCCGGCTGGTACCGGACGCGTGCCTCGCAGCGGCTTCAGCCCTGTCACGCAGCCAAACCACCTCTGCACCGGAGCAGGAGGGTTCATACCCAGGTTAATACCTACTTATGTTGGCTCGAATACCCATACTCCGTATAAGCTTTGATGTGAAAGTCCGCGCCCCATAAAAGTTCATCAAGGCAAAACTCACACCTATGGGTATGTAAAGCAACTCGTTCAGAGTTTCTTTGTTCGTTGCCAATGTCTGAGTGTTAAGCCCAGGCTCCACTATGCGTGATCGTCCAGGAAATTTCGGTCGTGCTCTGCGTGTTGTCGGTTTTTGCGTGACATCCGTGCTTGCGGCTCATGCTTGCTATCCGGTTTTTGCGTGTTGTCGGTATTGTCTTTGTTGGCATGTTGGTATGGCAGCTGCACTGACTGGCGAGCGTGTGATTTGTATCAACGCATATCCAAACTCAATAATTAATTCCAGTCAAAATGCCATGGATCAGGCCATTGCCATGTCAATTCGTATGTCCAAGATTTAAACCAGCCCCAGGCATCAGTAGATCAGAAATAATTACCACCTGGACATTGAACATTCCCATGTCCTTAGCAGCCCATTAATATATAATTACCAAAGGCACATACCTTCTCTTCCATCTTTCATCGATCTAGGTAGGTATCTGTCAAGTGTCACAATTGCAGTTGCAGCTATCAGTGATGTATATGTTATATACTCTATAGCACCAAACGAAGTTTGCCGCAGTGCGCATCTGACTGTCTCACGTCACGGGAACACGCGGATTCAGCACAAAAGTTCAGAATTTTAAACTTTCTATCGGCACCATTTCGCCCTGACCGTCCGGCTTTTCCTTGACTGAACATCCTGAGCGTCCGGCTTCTGCGTGACATTTCATCCGGCTGGTCCGTGTTCTCCTTGACCTAATATCCGGAACCTGCGTAAAACACCAGTGGAGCTCACCCTACGCATTAACCATCAGCTGAACTTGCTCTGCGACCCGATTTTAAGCAAAAATGGACAACACGCAGAATGCGTCCGGAATTTCCTGGATAATCACGCATAGTGGAGCCTGGCCTTTACCTTAATGACCATATGTGAAGTGCTTAAAGCAAAAGCTACCATTGGCTTGTTTTTGTGTGCAATGCACATATCTAAACAATTGAACGTATAACTCTTCCTGAGCATTGTCGTGCTATTTGTTAACCTACACAAGCCCTTAGAACAGCCAGCGGTCCCCAGAGCCCACAAAAGCATCTTATCGCGCCAGAAGCTTAAATCCCTCAGCCTAGTGGCATGTGGGTCCAAAACTGTCTGCTCTACCAAGCACCCTGGCATCACGTTGGTGTGAGTTGGACCAGAGCGCGTCCGGCCGAGCCAGGTAGGCTGGCCGGCTGTCCATCTGCGGAGGACAGCGGTCGCTCCAGTTGCCTGCCTGTATGCTGGCCAGCGTCACTGCAGCGGACAGCCAACCACAGGCGCTCATCAGGGACGCAGTCTGCATACAGAGAGCTGCTGCCGGCCGGCGGAGGGACGGCCGGGCGAGCGGCCGGCTGCCGCTGGATTGCCGTGAGGGACGGCTGACAGCCGGCAGTGGACGGCGCCGAGTCCGGTCGGTAATCAGGGAGCCGCTATCTCGGGTTCCGCATCTCTCCCAGCCGGCGGCAGCAGCAGAAGGAGGCAGGTTGGCCGCTGTGTTGGCTCTCACGCTGAGCAGACTGCACGCACGACCCCCCCCCCCTCCGCCGGACCCGGCAGACGGCTGCAAGATAGCTCAGACACTGGTACATATTCTGCCGTATTCGACTCGATTTTCAGCGAGATATGATATGGCAAGGTCAACGGAAACTGAAAAATGGCCAGCTGCGGTCTATTCTGACAGGTTGAAAATCCGCAGTTTGGACAGTAGACGCGAAAGTGGTCAGCTGGCGGGCCTTTAAACTGTCCCGGCGTTGCGCTGTGCTGTGCGTGAGCGCGGGATGTCCTCGCATTCTTCTTTGAACGGACATCTGGAACTGGTTAGCACCGTGTTAAGTCGTCTCTGACGGACGGCCCAACCCGTGCCTCCCCGGTCTGTGTCTTCCCGATCCGTGTCTCCCCGACCCGTGTCTCCCCGACCCGTGTCTCCCCGACGCGTAACACCGGCGCTCACTCTCAGCGTGCTGGTCTCTTAGCACTCTCATGGGCGGCATGTGACCTTCGCTGTCGGTCCGCCCTAAAACCCCAATCATCATTATTATCATCATCTTAGCACTCTCAGCGTGCTGTTCTCTTAGCGAGTCGTCAATGTACGTTCACACCGGATCAGCCAGCTAACAATGGTATTTACTGTTGGTCCGCACGGGGTCAACCAGCTGAGGGTGGGTGTCAGTGCTGGTGCCTCTGGTGACCGGCGACCACCTCAGCAACTGAGGTGGCTGTGGGCGTCTGATGATTTCACTATTTGTACTCTGCGCCGCACGACTGAACCGCCTGGAATATCGCCATTCATCACATTGATTACAGAGGCTGAACGTGGACACCTCTCTTGATGTATTATCTTCTAACGTCCTTCGGCGTCAGCGGATGGTTCATTTTTCACGTTGTGGCCGTGAGTGCCGGGCGGGGTGGGTGTCGATCTCCGGTCCCGGGCTGCCGACCGGTCTGGGAGCGTGCCGGGCTGACTGACGCGGGCGGCTACTGCAGAAGCTGCAGCAGCTGTCGGCCGACTCTGCCCCCCGTCAGATCTGACACTGAGATCAGGGGTAGAGCGAGGCGGGTGGGAACGGTCTGACGGCCAGTCGGAGGAGGTGGTGTGCAGGGAGTGGAAATCAAACCCGCTCAGGGCGAAGGTGATGGAAAATTATATGCTGCAAAATCTTTCAGAAGCAAAACTGTTAAACATATTTCTTTCACAGTTTACGAGTTGCTGTTACTTTTGTACCATGCAAATATGAAAGTGATATCGAAAGTAAGTAAAATATATTATTTCAGAAATCAATAATTCAATAATTCTGAGAATATTTCAAAGTGAAAAGGGCCTTCCTTCTCCCGAGAAGCAGCTGTATAAATTAAAACGAAGGAAGTGGCCAAGTCGAATAAAATGTAGCAGATTACCTAGGAATTCTGGGGTTTGGGAATTCCGAGGGGGGGGGGGCAGGTGTTTATTATTATGAGAAATAATTAATTAGTTTTCATTCATTCGAATTCATCATTCATTCATTCGAAAGATCGCTCACCGTTCATCAAGATTTTGTTTTGGCTCACGTGCAGAGCCAAGGTCAACACACTTTAGGGGAAAGTATCTGTATGATACGAGAATGTTTCTGGTGCGTTCAGTGCTTTACATTGGGTATATATTTGTGGCATCTATTGATAGGGTGGAATGTGGGCTCGGCGAAATTGAAATTCTCCAGTCAGTGCTCTGGTATTGACCGATTTGCAACCCTTTATCTGCACCTACAGCGCGTCAAGGATGACGCGCCCTTAATCGACAATGCTCAGACAGCTGAAGCCATTCATTACTCGGCCACGCTGAAGACGCTCGCTCTGTTCGCCGAGCAGAAAACTTCGCTGTTCCACCACATAACTTCGGTGGACGATCATTAGTCAAGCACTCACTTTGACCGCTCTGGCGAAATGGCGGTTCGTTTGTCATGGTTTCGGCAATATTCTGCTGAGTTCGTTTGGCGTTACAGTGAACGATGTTTATTATCTCGAAATAACATGCCGTCTTCTGCCCGCCTCTCGCCCGAGGCCGGCTCAATATTCCCTGAACCGTACCCAGACTGTTTCCGTCTATGATTCAGCACATAATCTGGAGCCTGCGACGGAAACGACCCAGCAGATGATCGTTGTTCTCCTGTTTTATGCCGTGTGGTGCCAGTCCATGTCTATGTGTGCTGTGGGTAATGCAAAAGAACACCGTGACGTGACTCATTCCTCGGCCGTCCGACCAGGCATGCCAGCCGTACCACCCGCCACATACCAACGCCCCCACCGCCTAACGTAATCAGCGGCCGTTTATTGTTGTTGGTCTGTGGGGGGCGGCAACGGCGGTGTCACACCGCTGTATGTCTGTCTGTTTCGGGCGCAAATTGGCCTGACAAGTCGCACTTTAAACCCAATAAGCAAACACAATGTCTGCCCTGTCTGCCCTGTCTGCCCTGTCTGCCCTGTCTGCCCCGTCTGCCCCGTCTGCCCCGTCTGCCTGTCTGCCCTGTCTGCCTGATCTGCCCTGCTGCCCTGTCTGCCTGTCTGCCCATGTCTGCCCTGTTCTCGCCCTGTCCTGCCTGTCTGCCCTGTCTGCCCTGTCCTGCCCTCGATCTGCTCTCTGTCTGCCCTGTCTGCCCTGTCTGCCCTGTTGCCCCTGTCTGCCTGTCTGCCCCTGTCTGCCCTGTCTCTATTGACGCGTCTCTGCTCCGGCTCGCCGGCTGCCGGCCGGGCCTTTGCCGGGGGCGAGCTGTAAATGACCCTGATAGCGCGGGGCTGTGAGGATGCAGCCAGCCAGCCGGCCGTCGCTGGAGAGCGGGCGTAAACAGTGCGATGGGCGCTGGTGCTCGTGCTGAGCGCCTCTGTCGGCCGGGTCTCGAGGAAGGGTCAAGGGAGGACTTGACCCACCCTCGCTGGCTCCGGTCCGCTCGGGAGATCAGCAGAGACTGAAGCGCCACCGCGTTCGGCTGGCTCCGGGCCGGCTCGGGAGAGTCAGGAGGACTGAGCCGCCACCTCGGCTGGCTGCGGGCCGGCTCGGGAGAGTCAGAGGACTGAGCCGCCACCTCGGCTGGCTCCGGGCCGGCTCGGGAGAGTCAGGAGGACTGAGCCGCCACCTCGGCTGCTGTCGCCCGCTCAGGAGAAGTCAGGACTGAGCCGCCACCCTCTCGGCTGCTCCGGCCGGCTCCGGAGAGCAGGACCTCGAGACCGCCACCTCGGCTGCTCCGGGCCGGCTCGGAGAGTCAGGACTGAGCCGCACACTTCGCCTGGCTCCGGGCCGGCTCGGGAGAGTCAGAGGACTGAGCCGCCACCGTCGCCTTGGCTTGCGGGCCTGCTCAGTGAGGACCGAGTCCACTTCACGGGTCGGAGCCTCTTTCCATCACATGTATAGCAGACGCCGGCCGCCGCCCCCCTCAGTCCGCCCCACGTATCTCCGTCCCGAGTGAGATCTAAGCCGCCTGCGGACGCCACCTAATCTCAGTGAGCTGTCACGGCTGGGATGGTGTGTTCGACGGACGGGCGGTGCCGCCGCCGGTCTCGGCGGAAGGATGCTGTGATACGGCCGCGCTGCCCCCCGATATCAGCTGCTCGGCCAGCGGTAAACACTTCACTCCACCAGTCGGCCGGCCGGCCGCGGCTGCAGTGATCGCGGCGATCGCTGCGCGCTCGGATGGCTGGCGACGATAGCGGCGCGGCGTCTCAGAGTCTCAGTCTCACCGCCGCGCCGCCGCCGCCGCCGCCGCCGATCCGTCGCCGATCCGTCGTGTCTGGCTCTGCTGCATGCGGGCCGGCACATGGCGCCGAAAACTGGTCCTGCGGCGGCCTTGTGGCCGGCCGGCACGCTGCGCATTGTTTGGGCCGTTCTGCGAAGTCGTTAGTGGGCGGCGACTGCGGGCCGACACCGCTGTGGTGGCCGGGTCCTGGCCCGTCTGCCGACCGGCCGCCGCCAGCCAGGCAGGTCGCGGTGACGCCGTGTTTTCCTGTTGACGGCCGACCTTCGAGTCCACGAGTGACGCGAGTGGCCGGCCGCTGCTCGATGTCGCTCGATAACAGACAGCTCTGCACTCTACCGACAATCCAGTGGGTAATCTGGCCTGAGCCCGGCTTAGTGTACACGGGAATTCGGGCCGTTCAAGTGAAGCGTTATCTTCTTCACGTCCAAATAGCAGGATAAGTTTAAAGGGCCTGTGACGTGTCTGCGCGATTTACGGCTGCTACCAATAACAAACTTCCAACTAGTTATTTTAGGCTTCGCGGAAAGTTTGTTTCTGTTTGCAGCCCGGTGTGATTTATAATGTCCGGTCCGCCGAAAGTTATTCCTACCTAAACACATTAGTTGTTGGGATGTGAAGCAGCCGATTATTTGCGAATGCTATTTTTGGACTCTTAAGTGCATTGGCGACCATCAATGTTTGTAATCGCGTTGTAACTGCGGTGTGACCTGGCCTATACCCTTCTTTCTACACACGTGCTAAAAGCCGCAGACCGTGCAAAAATCGACTCACCCGCGTTCGTTTGCCGCCAGCATTGTGCACTGGCCATGAATGTTCTTTGTTTGATACGCGCCTGCTCTGCTAAATGTCTGGACACGTTCAGGGGCCATTGTGGCGGCGCCAGCATCTGGAGCCTACATGTCCGACTATCGCTGACGGCGCCGCTGACTCCGCTATATAGGACGATATCGATCTGCCTTGCACCTAACACGCCCGCCCTCACCGCTCTGACTCTGCCCACAGGTGACCGACTTCGGGTTCGCCAAGCGCGTCAAAGGCCGGACGTGGACGCTGTGTGGCACGCCCGAGTACCTGGCGCCCGAGATCATCCTCAGCAAGGTATGACCTCGAAATGTCTGTCGGTGATGTGATGATTCGCTGCCGCTGTGAGTGGCTGGTGTGAGAGGCCGGCTAATCAGTGCTGAGTCAGAGATGAACACGTCAGTGGTACTGATCAGCTCTGCGCTCCTCTCACAGGGCTACAACAAGGCGGTGGACTGGTGGGCGATGGGCGTGCTCATCTACGAGATGGCCGCCGGCTATCCACCCTTCTTCGCCGACCAGCCGATCCAGATCTACGAGAGGATCGTCTCCGGCAAGGTAGGGCTCGTCGGCACACGGCGGCGTTTGCAGGGGAAGAACACGGTCTTTTAATGTTTGTGTGTTGTTTTGTTACATGACTGCTGGATAGAGGGGGATACAAGGCGGATGTTTCGAACGCGAGCACGTGATTTGTGGGTCTTTTGTGGGTTTCCGGATGCATTTGCAGTATTTGTCGCAATCCCTCGCCATGCTAGGGCGCTTGTAGTCTGGGCGATATTTTACTTACTGTGAGATAAGCTTATGGATGTTCTTGAAAGTGAACGAACCACAGGAAACATTTGGGATTTCCCGTTAAGAAAATAATGTATGAGCGCCACATGACCTTGGCAGCTTCGGCGTTTGTGTTTCTAGATCAGCATTAGCAAAATCTTGTAACGACATTTGAAACATCCATAAACTGGCGTGAAATGAACTATTCCAACTTCATCAACACGCTTCTAACCCTTCAGGAGATATTTCCGGGAAACCTCAGACGATTGACGCAATTGCCCCGATAGCAGTGGTTCAGCTGTAAGGGCCCTGGGGCTGTCGAACTGATGCTATTTGTGGACCTCTTCCTGCTGTGACGGCTGTGATGACGCGGCCATAAGCGCGGTGTGTGGGCGGGGGTCGGCGGACTCCTGCTCAGCATGCGCGGCTCAGCGGCCGCCCCCGGTGGCGCGCCGTCGTCGTAAGCCGTGCGTAATGAAGGCGGGACGGCGGCTGCTGGAGGCCGGCGGGGCGGTCTGGCTCATTAATCAGGCCAACCAGCTTGCGGCACACCGCTGTCACATACGGCCAGAACCGCGCGGGCCGGCTTTCAGCTTCCGTCTGGCGTCGCACGCCGACATGTCGCGAGACACAGGCACAGAAATACCTCAAAGGCACAGAACAAAGAACACAAGGATCATACAGACATGCAGATCACCTAGCCACATGACATTCACAGACACAGACATACAGACCACAGAACATACAGACACAGACATACAGAAGACTTATGACATTATCGGACAGACACAGAGGTGGGGTCATACAGACACAGACATACAGACAAGACCATACGGACAACAAGTAAAAGCAGACCACAGACATACAGAGCGAACAGACATCAGAGCTACAGGGACATGGGTCAGCACAGAATCATCACCAGACGCTTAGAGACATACACGACACATACAATACTAGACACGCAGAGCGAGGAATACAGACATCAGACATCGACACAGGACATACAGACACAGACCAATACAGACACTGAGCGACAATGATCCAGACAGACATAAGACATACTATACAGCAGAGATGGCAGACCACAGAACATCAGACAAGTGAGCATACAGCACAGCAGGAACATAACAGAATCCAGACGATACAGACACGAGGAATACAGACACAGATTATAGCTAGGAACCAGCAGACTCCTACCAGACAGAATCACAGACACAAACCCAGACATACAGACACAGCCGCAGACACAGACATACAGGCCACAGGACACACGCCCAGACAGAAGACACATACACAGGAGCACGGACACAGTACACCAGACCAGACAACAGCGCAGCACAGACACAGACCAGACAATTAGACATATAGACCCATACACACAGGACACGAGGCGACAGCGCAGGACACAGAATCACAGCCGCAGACCCAGACCAAGATCACATAACAGACACAGACAACATACAGCCGCAAGACATCAGAGCATCAGGCCGCATACACAGACACGAGCCGCAACACAGACACGGAGGCCGCAGTACACATCCGTAGCACACAGGTCCTGCAGACACAGCCCACAGACAGACACATACAGACAGGACACAGTAAATCAGACGATTAACAGACAGCTGAGACACACCCCACATCCGCAGGACACACGGACAAAAGGTACACATTACAAAAGACACATACCAAAAGACATCATACACATACAGACACATACAGACGACATACAGACACAGACAGACAAGTACCACTGACACTGACACTGACACTGACATGACACTGACGAGGCTGACACTGACACTGGAAACACTGACATGACACATGCACTGCCACACTGACACTGACACTGGACATGACACCTGACAACTGACACTGACACTTGAACACTGACACTACACTGACACAGATTCACAGACATGGGAACATACACTTTGACGTATTTGTAAATACGCGCGCTTAGAATCTGCCCTACATTTCGACTTGTCTCCGTTTCAAAATAGAAATGAAGCGACGATGTGCCATGCTTTAGGGAAACGTGGAGACTCACTGTTTTTAGTTTGTATCGTTTACTCGTAGACGCGGATTTTAAACATTGTATTGTGTACTTAAATATTCATTTGATCGCGTGTGCGTTTATCGCGTGTGGTATTGGCACATGACGTGGGCTCATAAAAGCCACTCTGCTGTGGAAGAGCGCCGAATCGTTAATACATGCAGACATACCACCGCCACCGTGCCACACGGCCCTGCTGGATAATGTAGTTACGGTGGGCCAGCATCGGCGGGCGGCACGGAGCCGGGCGCGGCGGTACGGGAGGAGGAGGAGGAGGAGCATCGATCGCCCGTCGGCCGGCCGCTGTTTGTTGACTCTGCGGCGCAGCGGCGCTGAGGTCCGGGCTGGGACGGTCGGTCTGCCGCCGCCGCCTCCGCCGAGACAAGTTCTGATGCCCCACCGACCAACAGCCGACCGCACAGCTGCAGAGCTGCTGAGCTGCTAGCTGCCTGAGCTGCTGGCTGCACAGCTGCACAGCTGGCAGAGACTGGCTTGAGCTGCACAGCTGCAGAGCTGCAGAGCTGTGCAGAGCCTGGCAGAAGCTGCACAGCGTGCACAGCTGCAGACTGCTGAGGGCTGCTGAGCTGTGATGTGCTGAGCTGCAGAGCTGTGCAGAGCTGCAGAGCTGCTGAGCTGCTGAGGCTGGCTGAGCTGCAGAGCGCAGAGCCTGCACAGGCCCACAGCTGCTGTCAGACTTGGCTGAGCTGCACATGCTGCAGAGCTTGCACAGCTGCTGAAGCCTCGCTGAGCTGCTGAGTGCTGACGCTGCTGCACGCCTGTCTCGCACGGCTGCACGCAAAGACTGCGCGAACAGGCACTGCTTCCAGCTGCTATGAGACGACTGCTGACGCTGCTGCACGCCGCGCGCTCGCAGAACGCATGCACAGCTGCACACTGTCGCCTAGCAGCTCTGAGACTCGAGCTGAGCCTGCTCATAGTTTGGCTGCAGAGCAGTGCCACAGTGCTGCCGCAACAGTGCTGACACAGCTCGCTGAGCTGAGATTGTCTGCACATTCAGCCTGCAGAGACGTGGCGAAGCTGCGCACCACCTGCCTGACCTGCGTGATGCTCTCGACCGTGAGCAGGTGAACCACAGCTCGCTGACTGAGCAATAGGCCTGTGGAGCTCTCTCGCGCATGTCGAAGACAGTGCTGCCACAGAGTGCTCCATGCAGAGCTGCACACGCATGTCACAGCTGGCGGTCGCGCTATCGTGACCTTGCACCCTGCAGAGAATAATAACACCTAAGGGCACAGTACGCTGTTGAGCGCCTGACAACCATTCCTCGTTCTCGCTGCGTATTTGGAACGGAAATTTCGCCTGCAGCATTAGTGCACAGAGTTGCCCGGTCCTACGGTTCACATAACTCGGATTCTGCAAACCATGTCAGCACATCTCTCCAGACTCTGGGAGAGATCATCTCTCACGCCAATGGACGCGCTCGCTCTCGCGATAACGACCGTTCTGCACCAGTGCATTCGCTACCTGCACCTCAATTGAGAGCTCACACAAGCTCGTCCGGTCTCTCGCGGAGTGGTATCGCAAGAAGAGTGTCCGGTTGCTCTACCAGAACTCATGGGCTTCCTCGCGGCGCTAGGTTGACCCAGGCTGTCTCTCTTCTACACTCTGAAGCTAGCACGGAGCTCTGACTGGATATCCACTGTGCCTCGCGGGTGGTGAGCGACAGGACGGGCGGGGGGGGGAGTATCCCTGACGATTGCGGCAATGCCCCCACCCCTGGGGGTAGTGATCCGGGGTCATGACAGTTCGACTTTGCAAACTTTCTTCTGGATTGGCGTCGGCCGGAGGAGGGGTGGGGGACTGGAGATCCGACCGCGGTGGGGGAGGGAGAGTGGGTGATCTGGGTGCACTCGCCCGTGCCGGCCCGAGAGAGTGACGGGCCTGTGGGCGCGATCTTCGAGCTTCAACTCGATGCGCGGCCCGGAGACTGCGCGGCGTGCTGGGATGGAGAGATACTCTCGTGCCGCGCCAGGGGAGGGCGCTCGGCGAGGCCCTCGCCGCGCCGGGTGCGCGACGTGGGCGCTGCGCAATTGCAAACATGCCCGTCGCCGAGTGAGCGAACTGTGTGACGATCGGCGTAGCAGGCAGCCGCGTGCCTGTGCCTTTCGACTCTCTCACGCGCACGTGTCAGCGATCTGTCGAGGCACGTCGCGAGTTGAAGACCACCGTGTCTGCCCCGCTGCTTGGATGTCGGCCACGGTGGCTCCTGGGATTGTATTACTGCGCACGCATTGCGCTGTTGGTCAGTGGGAGAGCTCGTAGTGCGAGCTGCAGGACAGTACCGTGAGTTACGGCGGCCGGCAGCGGTGGCCAGCTGTGGGGAACTAGCTGAGAGGAACTAGCTGCTGGAGGGTACAAGTATCGGTACGATCTCCTGGACGATGTACGCAAAGACACGGGACACGTGCGCTGGGCGCGGTCCCCGGGATGGGAGGATCGCGGGAACATCGGGAGGGGGGGGCAGGTGTGCTTGACCTCGTACTCACGCGTCAATGCTGCTCGGGCCCCGCACGGGTCCGTTGATTTGTGCATCATCATCATCGCGAGAACGCCTCCGTCATGTCTGGCCTGTAGGCTCGATGCCAATCGAGACGCTGCTGCAGTCAGTGTTCTGTGGCGGTGATGAAGCTGGCCTTGTGAGCGTGTCTGGTGTGGTCTGGGACTAACGGTTCGCGTCCGTCTCGTCCGTCAGGTCCGGTACCCATCGCACTTCAGCTCCGACCTGAAGGACCTGCTGCGCAACCTGCTGCAGGTCGACCTCACCAAGCGCTACGGCAACCTCAAGAACGGCGTCAACGACATCAAGGGCCACAAGTGGTTCCACTCGACAGACTGGATCGCCATCTACCAGAAGAAGGTATGTGGTGGACGCATGTGGCTCTGACAGGACGGGGAGGGACCGTTACTGTCAGCTGGGTAGACTATGAGTGCAGCCCGGGCCAGCACCGACGCGACTTTCACGACATAGCTCACAGCAAACAGGTCCACCCGGTGTGCCTGCTCAAAGGCGCACGATTACTGTACGGACACGTTTTATATGAGGATAAAAACGCGGCGCGACCATGTTGAAATGCGCTGCGCGCCGTGAGCGCTGTTTAGTTGCTGGCCGAGCTGACCGTTTCCTGCGTTGTGTGTTCTGAAATAGCCAGGAACGGACAGTTTGCCGACTGGCTGGCGGTCGCCAGCGCGGCACGCCTTTGTTCTGCCCGACTGAGAGAGAAAATACCATTCCCGGCGTGCTATTGTGTCGAGTTAGCTCGTTCCAGGACTCCCTGTTCGCCTTTTGTCCGAGATGGAGACGCCCGAAACTATCGTGTTTTCAGGAGATTTTCCGTTTCTGTTCTGCTTGTTAAGATGGCCCCGTAAAGAAAATTCGCCGGATGTTTTAAGACTGCGTCTCTGTGCTGTACATTGCCAACTTGGGAGGCTTGGCTACTATTATCTTTTTCAGGAAGGCCGGCCTTATATTGTAATTTGTGTATTTGCGCTCAGCCAATCGCCGTTTGTTTGCGTTTTCCCGTTTGGAAGATCATAATTTAAGCTGTAATGACTTCAGTTGTTCAGACAGCCGTGGCTGTGGCACGGCTCAGCTCGTGTGAGCTCGTGTGTCGCCGGCTGGTCGGCGCCGCTTTGCTGTGCCATTTTTCCAGTCTAGCGGCTGTTGACATACATGCGGCTATCTCTCTCTCGAGTATATGGTACTTGACTTAATCGGCTGTCGAGTGCCGTGTTGTTGCTAATGGGCACTGACGGCGCCGCATTCGTGAACTGTGTATCCGTGTCCAGCGCTGTGTTCGAGCACGAAGGCTCTGACAGATAGTGGTCGGGAAAATCAAACATTCTTTCCTGAATATGTCATGGTAGATTATCGTCATTCGACTTACCTAAACGGTGGACCGTTGAGGCCCTGCTTTCAGCGATTAGTTCGATTGTGATGGATGTTGTCCGTGTGATTTGTTTTGCAGTGAGCGTTTCAGATGTCCTGATTTTCACTGCTATGGTGTTTCAGCTAAATGTTTATTGCCGCCTGACGTCACACCATACCACCCTGACGCCGACTCTGTACATTCTGTGACGCGCGTGTTCTCTCCCCGTGTCGGCAGATCGAGGCGCCGTTCATCCCCAAGTGCAAGGGCGGCGGCGACACCTCCAACTTCGACGACTACGAGGAGGAGCGGTTACACGTGTCCTCCACGGAGAAATGTGCCAAGGAGTTCGCCGACTTCTAGCGTCGCCGCCCCGCCCGCCAGCCGGCCGGCCCTAGTCAGCGCCGCTGCCATCACCTCTCCGCTCACACAGAGCGCTATGCTATTTTCTGTATAATTGCTGGGTTTTATATCGGTGGTCGCGCGCGCGCGCGCCCGTGTGCGTGAGGGCGTCGCAGCGCGGCACAGTGCAGATGGACGCGACAGGAGGCGCCCGCTCGTGCGCGCGTGCCAGTGGCGCGCGACTGAGAGTGACCAGGCAGCAGCGCCAGCCGTACGCAGCCGCAGCAACGTTGTACAAACCCAGCAGCTGACCCCCACTCATCAAATTATCTCCATGTGATACGAATGAGAGCGAGACAGCGAGCGCCCGTGTCCACGCTGCCATACCCGCTGTCGGCTGCGGTACGGGCGGCTTCTGGCGGAGCTGCCCGCGGCCGGAGCGGCCCGTCGGAGTCGACAGGCACGACAGCAGCGAGTGGCGACCCTGGTCCCCGCCGACGCGCCTCCGCCCCAAGTCGGCCGATCCGGTTCAGTTACCTGTGGATGCCTTGCATATGACTACAACCGGCTCCTCTCCCCTCCGTGCAGCGGTAACGGCCGCCGCCAGCCGTAGTAAGAGTGAGCTGAGCGAGATGGAGTGAGCTGCAGTGGATGGATGCCCGGAGCGCGTCCTGTCTGGGGGCGTCCCCGGCCCGGCCGGTGCCCGCTGCCCGCTGACCCGGCCGCCGCCAGCCGTGTCTCTCCATGGCTGTGTGTGGCGGACGGCGCGCGGCAGCATGCGGTGCCGACGCCCCTCCCCTGCATCGCACCGGCGACTCGGGCCGTCGGTGCAGCTGGCTCCTTCGTGAACAATATGGAAAGTGTGTATATCTGTTCGTCAGTGTTAATTGTTTGTAGTTACAGCTGCTGCGTTCATATTTTGTGATTTGTAGTTGGAGATTTTCATTAATACATTCAAGTATATTGAGAATCGAAGTTGGAATTTGGCGTTTGAGTATTGTTGCTGTTGACTTTCGAGACGCGTCTGTTAGAAGCAAGTGCTGTGGCGGGGGATGCGGTTCTGAACTCAGCGTGACACTGCAGCTTACTGGGCACTTGGCCCTGATGGCACTTGGGCTTAACACACAAACTATGCACTTATACAACTTTGAATCGTCAGATGTTGAAACGAAAAATGCTTGTATCTATGAATGGCTCACGGATTATTAGTTTTTATTTGCATATAAAGTCATAAGTTTTGAACGTGGATGGACCTTATCACCAATCGCCATCGTGAGGCCAAGTGGCCAACATCTACACTAAAAACACCGAGGGACAAGTGCCACATCTTGAAGGGTTCATCGGCAAATAAATAACACAAAGAGTTCTGGAGCTTTCTTTGTAATAAGCGAACGCAGAGGGATAAAACAAGAGAGTAAGTTTGTTTTTTTTCAATTTTCCTTCATATCGGATCAGCGACCAGAACCGATGCCTAAGTGAATTCTGCTTTGCTCCCTATTGAGGTGTTCGCAACGGTGGCGATACACTAACAACGTCGGTGCAAAATCTTGCAAGATTCACCGGATCGAGCCATCGCACGGCCTTTCACTGATCATGGTCGCCTCCAGCGCCCTCTATACCCTCCCTGCCTTTGCTCCTTGTCATGTCCGTGGAGCGTATCAAATTACTCTGCTTGGAAGCAATATGGAAGCACGTTTGGCGCATCTGCGCCGTTTTTGGCGCATACGGATATTTGGGTAGCGGAGCAAGCAGAGTATAATCAAAACATTGGGGCGTAAATCATTTGACCCTGTAATAGGCAAGATTCTTATAGATAATTATATATAGATTCTTATAGGTAATAGGATTCTTTCCTTCTTTTTAGGCAAGTTACTGACCACGACTGATGACATAACTATATATTACATTATTTACACTTTGTACCCATCTTATCAAGTGCCATCACTTTTGTTTATATTTCACAAGCATTCTAATATTTGATGTGTATCAGTTAGTAAACAATGCATGAACAGCCTGTTTGTTTGTGTTTATTCCGTTTTCTAACCTTCAGGCTTGAAGATTTAAAGGTTGGAAATAACTTAAGTTTCTTAGAGGGGCATAAGGGTTAAATGCTGTAACCCCGGACACGTTTTATCCTTAGACTTTGTGGTATCAGAATGTAAACAATACGTTGGTATTGTCTGCATTCTGATCAGATTGCATGAATAGTCTGAGATTGTGCCCAAATATTGGACTTTTACAAACTTTGTTTATTGGGGTTTTTTAAGGACGCGTGACACCATTTGGTCTTTTCTGCCGAAAAGTTATAATGCTTCTTCTGCATTAGCACAAGTGAAAGTTTTAAGCAAAAGTGAATGTCAAGACCAGGGGCATACTTATAAAAAAATCAGCCCACCGCTAATTTTTTCAAGAACGCTTCCAGGACTTGAAATTTGTTACTATATTCAGGCACCGGGTCAGGAAAAGTGGTTCCACGATCTTAAGGTTTTGCAGAAACAAATTTTTCGCCGCGGGCGAAACAATTTCATGCAGCAGACAAAATGGCTTGGAGAAGATAGACACAATTAACATAGGTTTATTTTTAACACGCTGCATCACAATAAGAGACGAAAAACTGCTCCTATGGAGATGGCAGTCTTAAAAATATATGTATGCTTATTTGTTGTCTATCTTTCCTACTATTCTTTGTGCACATAGCCATTTGCACCACAGCTTAAAAAAAGCATTCTTTACAGTCAAAGTTTTCACGGAACAAATTTTCGCAAGTTCAGAATAACGGAGAACGGGCACTTTTTCTGACACTGTTAAGGGCAATTGTGTAAATATCTACATTTTATTTGGCATTGCTGCTGCAAATTGAAGTGGGGTGCAGGTTTATAGTATGCCTGCCAGTCGCGGGTCAGCGTGCACGCCTGCTGAGTTTCTGACCCAATGTGTTGTACTGGCCTAATTCAATTAAGGGTTGGTAATAAATATACAATTCAAGAAAATAAGGCCCTTGGCTGCAGATCTTTGCACTCAGCCAAAAAGAACCTGACACATTATCTAGAGACTGCTTCAAATTTTCTCATGAATTGATGAAACAACTCAACTGAACTATTTTGATTCTTGGCTGCAACTCTTACATATTCCCAAACATTTGTGTAAATTATACTGTGAATGTGTGATTCAACATTAACTCATCATTTTAATCAGGAACCCATAAGTATGACATAAAACAACTTGATTTGCTTCTGAGTGGATGTTTTTCAGAACTATACCCACATCATTACAATCTCTGAGCTGAGTTGACTCAGAATGGAGCTTTAAATCTGATGAAAAAAAAACATAACTGCTTCCAGATCATAAGCTAACTTGACACACATAGTTGTTTTGCTATGCCTTTTGGCATGTCCAGACTGAGATTACCTTACCCATCAAGTATCAGCAGCAGGTGATTTCGCCACTCTTGCCGCTCTGGCTGACATTGTATCACACAATAAAGTGTTTCTCACACTGTCTGTGTGTCACAGCGATCCTGCCAGCTCAGCTCAGCTCAGCTCAGCTCAGCTCTGCTCAGCAGCAGTAACAACACCAGCTGCCAGCCATGCCAAAGCGGCAGTTTGTGGGGTTCGAGGTGGCGGCGTCGGACGCTGTGTCGCCCTGCTGGCGCGTGATTCCGCTGTTGGCCTACCTGCTGGTGATCCTGGCCAGCCTGGCCGGCTCGGTGGCCATCGGTACCACTGTCAGCCGCTTCCACGACCAGTGTCCGCTGTACGCGCGGCTCAGCGTCGCCTCGTTCGACGGCCAGAACGTGACGCTGAACGAGCGCACCTCGGACGCCCAACGCACCAGCTGGGGAGAGGCGCACGTCTGCAGCGTGGCCGAGTTCATGCCCATCTTCGCCGTCATCTTCTCTGCGGCGTTCTTCTTCTTCTTCTGCATGTGCGGCAAGGGCGGCAAGGGCTCGGCTGAAGGGTGAGCAGCAGGCCATGGGATTGTTTGCTGGCAGTGTTGATGCTGATGTTGATCTAGCTGCCATCCAGTTCACTCATTATATTGTGGTGGTTCTGATATGGCTATGCCGGTCGCTGATGTAGACCATTTTCTCGAGGATAGTCTGGTGCTTGGAACAGGCAACACATGAGCATTCGTTTCTCTCTAGACCTCACATAGTTGTCATATGTCTTGCTCTCTGTTTGGCCCTGATGCTTTTTGAAGCACAGGAGCATCACCACCTATGCATATCGCGTGTCAGACGCCGTCAGTACCCGGGGGTGCTGTTTCGCCGCGTCAGACGCCGTATCAGTACCCGGGGTGCTGTTTTGCCGCGTCAGACGCCGTGTCAGTACCCGTGCTGCTGTTTCGCCAGGTTCGGCATGGACAGTCCGTGGCGGATCGTGTGTCCTGGCCTCGTATTCAACCTGGCCATGACCATCGCGACGCTGGTGTGCGCCGTCTGGACTTCCGGAGGGGTGTACCAGTTCTGTATGGGCCTCGAGGAGTTCAGCACCGACATATCGTGAGTATGTCAACTGTCCCACACCAGCATATCGTGACTTGTGAGTACCTGACACCAAGACGGTGTTATACGCTGACGACGTGCAATTTATCCACTGCGGTCTCCCCAACCAACAGGGAGAGCTGGCAACGAGATCTCGAGTTAAACGCTGAGCAAAGCGCAGCGATGGTTGTTGAAGAATATCTGTAAAATTAACCCAACCAATCTGATCTTGTCTCTATTTTTCACGACAAGAATGTTTGGAGAAAAAGTTTTCGAAGTGCCGTTTTGGCAATGCAACACATCACCCATCTAGGTAGTGCAAAAATTTTGGGGTTGCTTTGGACAGCAATCTTAATTTCCAAAAGGCATATATCTACCCATGACTCAGCGATGCTACGCACGGCTGTCCGGTCTGTCAAGATTTGCACACCGACTGGCGAAGAAGTAAAAAAGTTCCCTGCATTGAACAATTGGTCTTTCGCATATTTTGTATTGTGCGACGAATCTGGTCTGGAGGCAACGCAACACAACGTAGCGTATACAAAAATACATTACACAGCGCACGAAATTGTATAATGTTGCCCGGTCGTCAAGAGCGTATAACTCTTCTTGCGTGGGTGAAATGGCCGAAAGTGGAGGAGCTTGTTGCCGAACGTGGACCTGTGATGGTACACCGTCTGCTGTAATGATGATAATGCACCAGCCTGTTTGTAGAATTTAATGTCGTACGAGGTGAGGTGTCTCCAGAGAAACCCGAGGTACTGCCAGCGGGGACTGTTGCACATGGCTCGGGTCCTACGAGCATGCCCGTCGATGTTCCAGATTCTCGATCAGCGGCCAATGGACGAGGCGCGGGCGAAGTGCGTGACGCTAGGGCAGTGGCAGTGTCTCGTACGCGGATGAGAAAATGGGTGACAAGAAATGACAAGAGAGTGCTTTAGGCCTCGTAACGGTTTGTCCTTCAGATCATTTTAACTGTGTATTTTTTAAACTGTTGGTGATGTAATGTTCTTTGACACTTGTCATGAAAAGCCGTGTTTTGCGGATGACATACGAATACATGATGATGATGATGATGATGATGACCTATGTCGACTGTCCCACACCAGCATATCGTGACTTGTGAGTACCTATGTCGACTGTCTCTCATCAGCATACCGTGAGTTTACTGACCGCCGCACATCATCATATTGTGTGTTCACACATAGGCTGTCTAGCTGTGTTTGGTGATTTATTACTTCACTTGAAACATGAACAGAATTGGGCGCTTTCAGTTCTAGTCTTGAAACATGCTGACTGTATTCCAGATTAAGTGGTTTACATATTTGTCTTCTCCTTTAAATTGCATTATTCAATATTTTAGCAACATTTTTTTGTCTCTTTCAGATGCCTGTACCTCAACAACTATCACTTTGTTGAGTATCCGAAGATATCGAACCTGAGGTCCTGGTTGGTGATGGCTCAGGTAAGAAAATAAACTTTACAACAGTTCCCACGTGTTTGATTGTATCAGCTTGCTTGCTTTAATTACATGTTTTGATAACTATTTGCGTAACTAGGACTGCCTTTGCCAACAACCCTTAATCGCCCAGTCAAAAATGTCTTAAGCTTTTGTTGTTTAAATTTGACATGTGCTTGGTCTGACTTGGTCGGTCAAATTTTCCTCAAAGTTTAGGCGGTTTGACTCTTTGAGTAGGTAACTGAGCTGTTAGTTATACGTGGCCGCTCTAGTAAATACTGCTAAACTGCTACTACCTCTTTGCTGCTCACTAATGCAATGGAAATTAAGAGTTTGTTGATGCTGCAACTTGTGCGCCGTTTCCACGGAGGCGTTTGTATGTATCCAAGTGTGCCAGATGTACAAATGTTATCGGTATTCGGTCAGATGTGTTGATGTTCTGCTATTGGTCAGATGTGCTGATGTTCTGCTATTGGTCAGGTGTGCTGATGTTCTGCTATTGGTCAGTTGTTGTGCTGATCGTTTCTGCTATTGGTCAGGTGTGCTGTGTTTCTGCTATCCGTCAGCATGTGCTGATTGTTCTTGCTATTGGTCAGGTGTGCTGATGTTCTGCTATTGGTCAGGTGTGCTGATGTTCTGCTATTGGTCAGTTGTGCTGATGTTCTGCTATTGGTCAGATGTGTTTATGTTCTGCTATTGGTCAGCTGGTGTGCTGATGTTCTGCTATTGTTCAGGTGTGCTGATGTACTGCTATTGGTCAGGCGTGCTGATGTTCTGCTATTGGTCAGGTGTGCTGATGTTCTGCTATTGTTCAGGTGTGCTGATGTTCTGCTATTGGTCGGTGTGCTGTGTTTCTGCTATTGGTCAGGTGTGCTGATGTTCTGCTATTGGTTCAGTGTGGCAGATGTTCTGCTATTGGTCAGGTGTGCTGATGTTCTGCTATTGGTCAGGTGTCATCATCATCATCCATCATCATCACCAGTTTCTTGCTGTTTACACATACAATCAGAAGCAAATATGTCATAACAGTGCAAAAGCATATCGTGCTGTAAAGGTGTGCTGATGTTCTGCTATTGGAGTGGTGCTGATGTTCTGGCTATTGGTCAGGTGGTGCTGATGTTTCTGGCTATTGGTCAAGATGTGGCTGGATGTTTGCTATTGGTCAGGGTGTCTGATGTTCTATATGTGGTCCGCTGTGCTGATTGTTCTGCTATTGATCAGTTGGTGTGCTGATTGTTGCTGCTATTGGTCAGGTGTGCTGATGTTCTGCTATGTTAGGTGTGCTCGTGGCTGATGTTCAGCGGCCTGCTGTTCGTCCTGCTGCTGCTGGTGCTGCGCTGTCTGTGCCGGCCCGACCTCACCCCGCTGTATGAGACTCTGTCGGCCGAGACGGACGGACGGCCGCCCTCCACCGACACGTTCTTCACGGCCTCGTCCACGCCACGGCGGCCGGCCGGCCCCGGCCCTGGCGGGGACGGTCCGTCCACCGGACCAGTCACTGAGGCGGTCAGTCCGATGATCCACCACTCTGCCGAGCCGTGAGGTGCCGCACCACTGACCCGTGAGACGCCGGTCCGTCAGCTGACCTGTCACCTGTGGTGTGGGACCGGCCGGCGGCCTGGGTCCCGCCTGTTCTGGCGCTGTCCTGTCCCTGAGGCGCGGCTTCAGTCAGTTGTCAGCCCGCTGGGTGGTGTCGACTTCCTACCCTGTGTGTCATCGCGTACCGTCGGACCCTGACGCCTCGGCACTCCACTGGAACTATCGTGTCACACAGGTGTCACTGAGCCAAGTGTGTCATTGTGTCACCCAGGCGTCACTGAGCCAAGTGTGTCATTGTGTCACCTTGGTGTCACCGAGCCAAGTTGTCGCCCCGTCCGCTTAGGTCCGTGCAGACGGCTGCGAATCGGAAGCTCACGTTACTCGCTGCTCACGATTGCTCACAACACGCTGCTCACTCTTGCTCATCAACTGGGCTCATAGAGCATCACTGTTGTCAGCGTGATCGTGACTCTTCCCCGACGCCTGAGTGACTGCTCACCCCGCCCGGCAGTTGTATGCAGAATGGTGGCTCCTCACTTTCAAAGGTGTTTCGAGGGCTCGACCGCCACTTCTGCCTGTCGTCCAGTAGTAGTCTCACAGAGGCACGGAATTCTGCGGTATCGAATCTGGTCACAAGCCGTCGCTCGCGGAGCGGGTTCTTCTAGTGCTGCGTACCTGTGGTTGTGGGGTGGGGTCTCTGTACGACTCTGACTGGGGACACTTTCGGTGTCCATCCCTCCTGTTACCGTGTCTGGCTTTCACGGTGGCTGCTATGTGCCCGCCGACACCTGCATCAGACGCCTGCAGGTGTGTGATGTAGGTGTCGCTGGTGGCATTCACAGGACTGATGTGGATGCTGCTGTTGCAACATGACGTTTACAGTGGTTGATATAGATATCGCTGTTGAGTGTTGACGTTCCCAGGGGTGGATGTAGGTGTCGCTGGTGACGTTCACTTGGGCTGGTATAGATGTCGCTGTTGACGTTCACACCGGTCTATATAGATGTCGCTAATGGCGTTCACAGGCAGCTGCTCTGTGGACGTTAGTAACCGTCTACTGTGGGCTTTGCTATCTCGCTTCTAATAATGGAAGTTCTGTATTTTCTACTGACGTCCTCTATAAGACAGCGTTTTATAGTGTAAAGGAGGGTAATGACCCAAATTGTGTGTACCCATATAGGGAACTTCAAGTGGAAAGATAATTGCGGGAAATGAAATTAGCAAAAGTATTCATTACCTTGTGTCTCATAACTGAACGCTAACTATATTTATTGTTACTTAGAAATAGAAAGTAAAACATTCGCGGTACTTAATGCGATATTGTTGCCTCAAAATGTTAACGATTTAATGGGATTATTATTTATTTTCTCTGTTCAAATTGTAATAGTGTTTATGAACAGCATTATGCCTTCGCCTAACTTAAGATTTTCTTTATTAATATTGAATGGAGGACATCCTATAAGTGTCGATGATGTAAAATATTTTGTTATATGACTATTCATATATTAATGATTCACGGTAACAAAAAGTTATGCGAATTTTACCGTTTTTTCTACCTGTTTCACTGCTGATCAAACTCCGGTCCTAGATCATGGTCGCTCAAACAGTCACAAGGTTATACACCGCCCTTCGTTAGTTGTGTACACAGTTCACACCTTATTATACACGACAACTGTACTTCAGGTTTACTTCATTTTTTGCGTCCCATTTGCGACCAGGAAAAGATGCTCGTCTTGAAAAGGTGATATTCTCTGGATATGCAGGGGATTATTTCGAATGGCTGTGTTGTTGTGTGGGACGTTGGTGTTTACAGGTGGTGGGCGGTGTAAGCTTGCTTCAGCGATAGATAGCATTGCGAATTAGGGATATCAGCGCAGTCTATAAGTGAGTTCATTTACAATTAGCTGGCTTTTGCCGACATCTTTGCTTCGTGATTAATCAAGCGTGTTGATTTAGTGTGGCACATGCGACAACTGAGCATGTGTTTGGGAAGTTACGCTAAATGAGCCCACTGTACCAACCACCGGCCAGAGCTTGCTTTTTCTTTCTTTTTGCTGATGCGCTTATTTTTCTGATGCATTGTTCAGTGAAGCGATCATGATAAAACACTGTTCTTCTTGTTCTCACCTGTTAGTTGCAATGTTACTTTTGCATTGGTTTTCTTTTCGTTGCTGATATTTTATATATAAGTTATCAAGTAATTGGGCAAATATTCTCTAGTCATTAGTCAAAGTGTTTCCATGTGTGTGTGATATATTATACCGTATTCTGATAATCCTCTCGTCGGACGTCTGCGTGGCTTGTATATATATATTTATGTATTTATATACCAAATATACCCGATAAGCTGCTGATGTGCGTTGTTTAAAACATAGCACAGTTTGAGTGTTGGTTACTTAGTCACGCGAAAACGCCAGAAAAAGAAAAGAAACACTGCTCTTGGGTCGTCTTTTCCTCTCTAAGGATTCAGGCAATGATAACAGTGGTTCTGATGGAATCGGAGTATATTAATATTACCGTCGATTCGAAGCAATGTGATCCAGGCGTGAGTCCAGGATTAATGAAAGCCGCAATAAACATCGAAACATGGACACATGCTCGATTTGTTAACTTTCTCTACATGCGGATACAGTACTGTGGCATGACATTTCAAATTATATGTAAAAAGTTATTATATCTTGTTACCATTTGCGTCGTTTTTACCGCGTCACCGATAGTTGTGCTGTCATGGTCCCACACCATGACAACCTTCAGCCCACAGCTGTTCAATTTTACCATGTCATATTTGGCCAATGTCTTGTCTCTCCGTAGTTATTTGACGACCCGGTAGCTGGTCACTCTCGATGTTAAGTGACCTGACATCTTGGAGAATACGATGTTGGATCGGGTCGTCACTGCATATACTCAGTCCCTCCAACTCATCCCATTTGAGACGAACCAAGAATGCGAGTTGAAAGTCCCAACATCCGTCTTTCAAGTGCTGAACACATTTTCGATAATGCAAACTGTATTCGTCATTGTTCAAACAGAGAAAATAATAAAACAGGTCGCGTTTAAACGTTCCACCGTAAATGGTAAACTCGATGCATGCTATGACAGGTATTCTCCGCAATATTTGCGGAGAAAGTCAGCGATGTTAGGGCGACACACGGCCCAGCGAGATGTTAGGGCGACACATTCGCAGCAGGCAGCGCTTAGGGTCGACACATCCCAGCAACGTTAGGGTGACACATACCCATGATGGAGGGCGACACCCAGCGAATGTAGCGCGACACATCCCAGCCACGTTTAGGGTGACAACAAAATACCCAGTATGTTAGGGCGACCACATCCCAGCAAACGTGTAGCGGTGACACATGCCCAGCCCACGGTTAGGGCGACACATTCCCAGCCACGTTAGGGTGACAACATCCCAGCGGATGTTAGGGCGACAAATCCCAGCCACGTTTAGGGTGACCACAATCCCCAGTGATGTTGTGGTGACACATCCCAGCCACGTTAGGGTGACACATGGACCCATCGATGTTCCAGGTGACACACTCCCAGCCAACGTTAGATGGTGGTTACACATCCCAGTCCGATGTTAGGGTGATCACATTTCAGCCATGTTAGGGCGACACATCCCACCGCCGATGTTAGGGTGACCACACCCCAGCCCATGTTTAGGGGCGCGCGCCCGGTCAGCGGGCACGGCAAACGCGGTTACCCGCTGTTATCAGTCTCAGATCCAGCTTTAAGGGGAGGGGGCGCTTGTGGCACCCTTAAACCCCCAAATCATCATCACCAGGGGAACCCCCCGACCGACCACTAGCCCCTCCCCGGACCAATACTCGCGATCTGCGCCTGGTGATGCCCACAACATAGGAAAATAATAATAAAAAATACGTGCACTCTCCAAACGTATCTTCACGTCGTGTGTCCTCTGCTCAGCTGGTGGGACTCTGCGCTGCTCAAACTCCCGGCGCCGTGCCCATGAGCAGCGCTAGCTGTATGACGAGCCCGTCTGAGCGCACAGGCTGAACACAGCAGCTGAGTTACACTCCTCAGAAGCTCTGCCACGCTCGACAGCAACAGCAGTCGCACACAGGTCGACGAATGTCGCTGGCAAGCCTCGAAACCGGTCGGGCGTAAAGTGGAGTACTAGAACTATACTTCCGGCAACACTGTCAAAAATAAATGCGAGATTCAACCACTTAACGGTTCCTCTGGATATCACAACGTTTGTCTCACACGCCCGTGTGAGATTCCTCAACTCAAGCCTACTTAGGCGTCCATAGACATATGTGCCTCACTCAATGAGTTAGAAAGCTCACAAATAAAATGGGCTCTTAAAGTACTCTACCATCAAACCAGGCAAGTCCTGTCCATTGATGCACACAGTAACGGCAAACTGAACAGAGTCTGTGTATCTTGATGGTTGGTCGCGGCGTCGGCGAGGTCTGAGCGCATGGGACCGCGAGCCGAGCCGAGCCCAATTCAGCTGGTGGAGCGCTGGCTCGCACGGGTCATGTCAGCGCCCCCGCTAGTCGTCATTCTTCTTCGCACCGGCGATGGTGGTGCAAATGAGCAGAAGTCCGATGGCGGCGATCATCCCTGAGACGTTCAAAACACACAGTTAACGAGCTGGAAATATCTCTGGACACTGACAACGGCGGTGCCACGGTTTCAAAATAAAAAACAGTGGACAAATCCAAGTGCTCGTGTACTTTAACATGGGACCACGCAACGGATGGACAAACATTACTGGGGACAATGTCCTTACTGTGAACGGCAGACCACTTGGAACCTTAATTTTCGGCGACAATTTTTGAAGGCATTGAATGTCATGGACGAATTTCTCGCTATTAAAGTTTCAGAACCCGAGTCAATTTTCGTTAATAAGGATCTTTTAACACGCGCCCTGGAGGGCCTCTGATAATGATACGCCCTGGATGGGGGTTGATTTCGCCCCCTATAATCTCGAAAATTACGTCACGTAGCGACAAGCGCAAAATGGAGTTCGACAGCTCCAGACAAGCTCAATCGAAAGTGCTTAGTCTTGCTTAGGTCAGGTCAATTTTAAGGTTATCAGAGGTCATACAAGGTCAGATTGTCGCACGAGCTGTTTTGTCGAACTGCTATTGGCCGGCGCTGACGATATGCTAGCAGGTTAATCGATATTAGCAATGCTCCTAGTAGCGGAAGCCCTCGGGAGCCTACCCGATAATTGTGTGATTCCATCACGTTCCTTGAGTCTTTGGAATATCTCAGCAACTAGGTGAAACTGGAGAAGTTATGTCATGGTTCTATTCAGAAAACTACGTTCTATAGACAGGTGCCAATAAACTTAATTACGCGATGTGAGTAGGCACTCTCCCTTTAATGCCGATTAAAAAGTTTAGGGCATATTCCATTCACTCGTTATCTTCAAACTCGCGCCAGGCAATTCAATCTGTGGGTAGACGCTATCGTGAAAGGGCGGAGCTATGCTGTGACGCAAAGGCGTCACCATCTTTCGAAAGTTAGGGGTGGGGGCGGTCGGTGGAGGCATTTTGAAGTGTATTTGTTTCCCATGCAACGCCGATAGGCGTAACGTTAAAGTCCAAAATGTCTAAGGGGACGCCTCTCGCTTGGGGGACGCGTCCCCCGTCCCCCGCTTCCGACGCCCATGCTCTGACGTCAGAGCTAAGCTCCACCCTGACTGACCTTGAACCGGCGCTGTGCGACCCGTGACCGGTCAGAGGCGAGTGGTGGGCGGAGTCGAGGGCGGGACTACAGAGCGACCGGACGTTAGCCTCTATCCGAGCTCGTATTATCTTTTACATTGCGAGTGAACGGTAAGTGCCCGCAATTCTCGTCCGAGATTAAACGGCCTCAAGCTTCCAAATTGACGCAGGGTCTGAAATATCCATTGCGAAAATTGTGTTCATGCCAGTTGATGTCTCCAAAGTTTGTCGCCGAAAATCAGGGTGCCAAACAGTCTGCCGTTCACAGTCGTGTCCCTCGCAGCGGCGACGGCCGTCATCCCGGACACAGCGAACACCGGCGACCGGTACTGATCAGTATCCTCGCCCGCGACAGGTGACTGATACACTGATAAGTGGTATGCAACAGACCCCGAGTCCCGGCACCACTGGCGGATCCAGAGGGGGGGGGGCTGCAGAGGGACGCGTCCTCCCCAGGGCGCCCGGGTCACGGGGTCGAGCCGTGCCTTGGCCTCCCCAAGCCGGGGAGGTTTGGGGGAGGCCAAAACACGGCCCGGCCCGCGACCCGAACGACTGGGGGAGGACGCGCCTCTCTGCAGCCCCCCCTCTGGATCCGCCCCAGCCCAGCACTGCCCGTAAGCCGTTGTGACTCGTGAGGCCGTGCGCGGCGTCGGGCTGTGGCCCCACCCCAGCCGAGCTGGTGCTGCCGTGCAGCTTTGCTCACCGAGGAACGCGGGCACGGCGATGCCGACCACGAAGCCGGCGTGTCGCTTGACGACCGGCCGCAGCGTCGGCGGCTGGGTGGTGTAGTCGCCCACGAACGAGCCGTTGTCTGTTCAACAACGCATGACACATACAGGCACACAGGCGCACACACAGGTACACACAGGAACACACACACACACACACCACACACACACACACACACACACACACACACCACCAACCGAACACGCACACGCACACGCACACGCACCGGTCCGGAATCAAGTCCAGCTCCCTCTGTGACATTTGCAGATAATATAAGATCACAGGTCGGGAAGGAGAAACACACGTCTGTCAGAAGCTGTTACTCCAGATTATTTTATATAATATCAACACTGCATTCTCGCCCGAGATAATGCGAGATACCTACTTAATTATGCAAGAGACAGGGCTGTAACTGATATAGATCCGAAGCCCTGGTTGGACGTAAAACTGAGATACGAGGAATGCGAGGGTCCCGGTACCGAGTTTACTTACCAGACATGTGCCAGGATCCCAACAAGATCCAACATCCCTAGGATCCAAGCTCCGGGATCCTGTTGGATCCTGGATCTTGTTCAAAAGATATGCCGTTGGATCCTATGGATCCAGAATCTTGTTCAGAAAATTTGTCGTTGGATCTTATGGATCCATGATCTTGTTCAGACAATTTATCGTTGGATCTTATGGATCCAGGATCTTTTTAGTTGAAGTGTCGCTAGATCTTGTGGATCCTGAGTTTTTGTGTGGAAAGTTTTGGGATTCTGTAGACCCTAATGATGTAGAATGCATTGCACCATCAAACCCACTGAAAATAACTAAACATAATTACAATTAAAGTGCTAGTTTTGTGATCAGTAAATTTGGGGATTTGGATGATTGATTATATTGTTGGATACTGATCTTACAGAGATCTTGTGGATCTTGGATCCTGCATGACCATTTTGCTGTCAGATCCCTTAGATCTTGAACCTTGCAATATTTTTTTTTGTCGTGGGATCCTGTGGATCTTGACCCTGCAGGACCCAGAGGCGTAGCCAGGGGG